>CAMXCT020000275.1:101224-148312 GCA_947184155.2 Cladocopium goreaui | reverse complement strand
CCAAATGCCACCGCTCGTGTCCTCTTGGAGCGGCTTCGTTCTGCACCGCTTCGTCCAAAGCTGGAGTCCAAGGACAGTGTGAAGGGCTAAAAAACACATGGCAGTGATGAGGACGGATTGGGCCCGCGGCCGTATCCCAGACTGCCAAACGTCACTTTCTGAACCGACTAGAAACTAGCTCCAAACCTTGACTTTTCCTGCGTTTCTGCACTGCCAACTGCCTCCCTGCTCGTGTCCTCCTGGCGCCGGCTTTCGTTCTGCACCGCTTCGGTCCAAGCTGGAGTCCAAGGACCGTGTCGCAGGGCTAAAACACCATGGCAGTGAAGGACGGATTGGGCCCGCGGCCCGTGCCAAACGTCACTTTCTGAACCGACTAGAAACTAGCTCCAAACCTTGACTTTTCCTGCGTTTCTGCACTGCCAACTGCCACCCTGCTCGTGTCCTCCTGGAGCCGGCCTTCGTTCTGCACCGCTTCGGCCCAAGCTGGAGTCCAAGGACCGTGTCGCAGGGCTAAAACACCATGGCAGTGAAGGACGGATTGGGCCCGCGGCCCGTATCCCAGACTGCCAAACGTCACTTTCTGAACCGACTAGAAACTAGCTCCAAACCTTGACTTTTCCTGCGTTTCTGCATTGCCAACTGCCACCCTGCTCGTGTCCTCCTGGGGCCGGCTTTCGTTCTGCGCCGCTTCGGTCCAAGCTGGAGTCCAAGGACCGTGTCGCAGGGCTAAAACACCATGGCAGTGAAGGACGGATTGGGCCCGCGGCCCGTATCCCAGACTGCCAAACGTCACTTTCTGAGCCGACTAGAAACTAGCTCCAAACCTTGACTTTTCCCGCGTTTCTACATTGCCAACTGCCACCCTGCTCGTGTCCTTCTGGAGCCGGCTTTCGTTCTGCGCAAACTCTTCGCCCCTTCTGGCATCTTGTTGCTAGTAAGGCCTCCTCTGACGCGCTCCCCCTGCTGACGGCAGGGGTCGGCAGATTAACAAGACCCTACGAAGTTGAGAGCAAAAGCAAACGACTGCGCAGAGGGCCTACTGTAAAAACAAAACAGCAGGAAGCAAGACCACTTGTGAAGGGTAGATTGATGCCTTAGGCATGTCTCTTGCAGGTTTGGGCTGACTCTCATTTATGTGTTTTTCGCATATTTTCACCAAGGTGGCAAACGTTTCTTGATCGATTTTAAAAGAATATCTGAAAACTATCCTCACAGGCACAGGGCCAAGTGCTTGTTCTCACGATTGTCTCGTACAACCCCCATTTGTTCAGTTTGCAATGAAAGGCACCACAACAGATGTTCCCTTGGGGGCCATCATCCGTGGCAGTGGCCGCAGCAGGAGTGGTTCATACTTCTCCGCTAAATGTTTCTTACATGTGGCGCATTTGTATGTCATTGAGCCGTCATGAAATTCACTGCTGTCCATCCAGGTCTGAAAAGGTTCGGGTACGTTTGGCATCATTTTGCTTATTAAACTAATATAACCAATATTAACTAATGTTTGATAATGTTTGCGAGTTGTGGAAGAAAAGTTGTGCGTGTGTGTGTCTGTGGACGGCATAGGTTCCTCTGAATTTCACGTGGAGCGATACTCTGCAGGAGCAGTAGTCCCGGCGTCGAGTCTCATCCTGACTACGACCGAAGTCGAAGTGCTGATCGGGGTAAAGGCCAGCTATGTTCATTTAAAAAGCTTTGAGTTTGGGAGGAAGCATGGTCCAAGTGTTTTGCTCGAGATCTTGAAGCATTTCGCACACTTTGTCACAAATCAAAACTCATGAGATTGTCCAGTACTTGCTCAAAAACAGAAACGAAGAAAAACAGAAACGTTCTCACGCAAACTATGCTCAGGCAGCAGCGCACCGGAGCAAGAGGCATGTGTTTTCTTGTCTTGGACCAAAAGTGATCGAACATGTATATTGACATAGGACAGGGTGCAAGTATGTGCAAGTCTCTTTGCAGGCATAAAGAAAAAAACAACTTGACATCATCCCTGTCCTTGACGCGTAATGTTCCAAGTGGAGCCAGAAGGTGTTTGTCTCTGTCGGAAACAGTCATTGCCCCAGACGCTGTGTCACTGATATCAGTACATGATGGAAATCCGAAGCACGAGATAGTCAATGCATGTCAATGCGTGTCAATGCTTAAACATCGAATAAATAATATACTGTGCAAGCTGATCGCTGGTTGTTTGCAGTTTCTGACCGGGAAAATACCTGGTTTCCCAAGTTCCCCGGGTTCCCCCTTTTTTCCTTCAAGCCTGCCCAGAAGAAACGTGTTTGTTTGGGCCCACCCAGGCACCAGCAGCAGCAGCCCAAAACTACAGCCAGCCTTTTGGATGCAGCCAGTTGATTAACCTCATTGGCTTAGAACGACTTGGAATATCTTGGAATAGAATAGCTTAGACTGTTGGGGTTGCTGCGATGGGTGCCCGTCCAAGGCTACAATCACTGAAAGGTTGCGGCAAGTCCTGGCCTCAACACGCTTGAAGTCATGGCAGTCTTAGGTTCCGCAGCATGTCCCAGCAATGATTTTGCAATAGCACTACACAGGGTGTTTGGAGAAGGCAAACTGGTTAATGATTGGAAAACCAAAACAATTGCGCCGAAATGATCTAAGGTTGTCGGCTCTCAATGTGATGGGCTTCCAGTGCGGAAGCGTAGATATGTGTGTCATTGCAGAGTTTTACGCTAGGGTTCGAAAATCGTGGAGGGTGGTGACATCGGCAATGTAAAGGTGCCACTCACAACATGCAGCACCACAGGTAAATAGCTGGCCAGAAATCGACGGGCGTGCCAGAAGACGGATAAACAAAGCAGTTTGACTACGACTGTCACTCTGTGCCCAGGTGCTAGTGGGGTTGGTGTGTGGGAGCTTGGCACGGCAAGACTGCAACCCTGGAATCCTACGTGTGGGACTCAGACAGCAAGGACACTTTGTGGTTGCTATGTATTAAACTATTGGCTAGTTGAGTGCGTTACAAGCTAAAGGCAACATTAAGCACCTCATGTGGCCCAGAGTAACAGTTGTTCGACAAATCGTAGACGCTACATTGATGTCACCAGTTGATATCAGTTGCACCAGTTGCAGAGTTCTCTGGCCAACCACAAGAAGACCCAGAGCGTAGCGCATTACTGCAAACGACCTTGTTGATGCAATTAGAATTGTCAGGCATGTTATGCAGTTATGCATCTCACTTAATTAGTCATAGTCGACATAGCTGATTGGGATCAAACAAAGTTCCTTTGGTCAAACCATGTCGAAATTGTCAAAGAGCACTTGCTTTGTTGGAGTGGATGTTGGGACTGGCAGTGTCCGAGCTGGTGTCTTTGACGACGCTGGGCATTTGCTCGGAAGTTCAAGCAGCAGCATTTCCATTCGTCAACCAGAACCAGGGCATTTTGAACAGAGTTCTGAGGAGATTTGGAGGGCGTGTTGCACTTCAGTTCGCCAAGCTTTGCGCCAATCATCAAGGAGTTCAGAGGATGTCGCAGGCATTGCATTTGATGCGACTTGTTCGTTGGTAATTCAGGGCAATGTGCCATTGTCGGTGGGACATGATCTTCCGGACGATGTCCCTTGCAGATCTGGAGCTGGTTATGATATAATCATGTGGTGCGACCATCGAGCAACTCAAGAAGCAAGTATGATAAACGAGTCCAAGCACAGATTGTTGGACTTCGTGGGTGGGAAAGTTTTTCCAGAAATGGAGTTGCCCAAGCTGGCATGGCTGAAAAAATATAGGCCGGACACTTATGCCGCGGCCACTCATTTTTATGACCTCGCAGATTACTTGTTGCATAGAGCTTCTGACTTTGGTGGAGAGACTGCAGCTGGCATCCGCAGCCAGTGCACCGTGGTTTGCAAGTGGAACTTTGATGCGGAGAAGAGAGATTGGGCTCCAGACTTCTTTGAGATGTCAGGCTTGGGAGATTTGCAGACCAGCAAGATTGGCAAGGGTAGTGATGTGAAAGGCCTTGGCAGTGCGGTCAGCCTCGGCCAGAAGGCGGCGGCTGATCTCGGACTGTCAAAGTCAACGACTTTGGGAGTTGGAGCCATTGATGCTCATGCGGGCGGCCTTGGCTGTTTGGGTGCAGCACCTGCAGATTCCTGGCCGCCACTGGAAGCACGCATGGCCTTGATTGCAGGCACCTCTGCTTGTCACATGACTTCAAGCAGCAAGGCTTTTCTGATCCCAGGTGTTTGGGGACCCTTCGACTCTGCCATGGTGCCAGGGCTTTTTCTGCATGAGGCAGGGCAAAGTGCCGCCGGGGCTGCATTGGATTATGTCATGGAAACACATCCATCTTTTCCAGCGTTAGAGAAAAAGGCCAGTGCCGCTGGAGCAAAGCCTGTAGATTTTCTTTGCGAACACATTCTGGCATTGGCAAAACAGCGCAATACAAGTCAGGTGTCATTTCTGACGCGTGGCATATTTGTTGGTCCAGACTTGAATGGCAATAGATCTCCATTGGCAGATCCTTCATTGCGAGGCAGCATCATAGGTTTGGGCCCTGCAGGAGATAACATGAGAGCTACTTCCATCGATGCACTTGCAGTTCTTTATTTGGCCATGGTGCAAGCGCTTTCGTACTCAACACGAGCAATCGTGGATACCATCAATTCATCTAGGGCAAGGGAAGGTATTACAGCCATTCACGCAGTTCATGTTTGTGGTGGGCTCGCCCAAAACAGTCTCTACCTTCAAGAGCATTGTGATGTTCTTGGTTTGCCTTTTTGTTGCACTGACAACCCTGGTGCCGATGTCATTCGTGGTAGTGCCATGTTAGCAGCAACTGCATCTGGTGAATTTCAATCTGTGTACGAAGCCATGCGAGGAATGTCTCAAACAGGGAAGCTATTGGAACCGACAAGTGACATAACTTTGAAAGAATACCACAAGGCTCGATATGAGATATTTCTACGCATGCAAAGAGAGCAGCAGGAATACAATTCTATCGAATCTCAGGTGTTCGAAGCTCATGCCAAAAGGATCAAAAGGCCCAGATTCTGATATGACACTGAAAAGAAGAACACATTGCAACGACATCGCTGCGGAATCAAGAGCAGCTGTTGTTCTGCTGAAACCGCGAGAGCTTTCACCATCTTTCACCATCTTTCACCAAGCTCAAACAACTTTGCACTGTGCACTCCTGGGACCAGTCGTAGGGCCAGCAAGAACAGGGGAGAGGTAACATATGGTAACATGGCAAAAGTTGAGCAGGATGATCCGAATCCAGGCATGCAGACAGCAACATTCTTGAGAATTTTCCTGGATATTTTGCATGGAGTATGCATGCTGACATGTTCAGGTGTTTTGTGGGAACATCAGGCCTATTGGTGGGAAAAATTGAGCAAGTTGCACACAGCCAGAGCTCAAAAGATCGTGGATCAATGACAACGACGAAGCAAATGTGTTTGATATTCTTTGATCAGTTCCGGACCAGCGACGCTATGATGCGTTGTGTCGCACGGTCTTCTTTGGCATTCAATCATGGCTCGCTTCAGAAGAGTTTGGGAGAAATGATGACATATGATCGCGAGACTCCAGGCTCGGACCTTTGCTGAAATGAAAATGCGATACTGCTGCCCTCTTGTCCTTAATTTTATTGAATGTTCAAGTTCAAACAATCAATTTGTGTCATCCTGTCATCTCTTTCCACAAGACATTGGATTTGTAATGGATTTGTTTGGAACATGTTGGCGCTCAATTGGGCCAAGTGAGAAACTGATCTCAAGAGATCGTTGGATATCGATGAATATTGCAGATCTTTCCTGTTCGAAGCGCTGAGGAGAGGAGTTGAAGCCTCATCTTCCTCCAGAAGCCAAGACAGAAGATTTCGAGGAGCGTCTTTGATCACCTCTGACCGTACTGTGACTGCTTGATCAAATTTGCCTTCAGATACACTGTACACTGTGATATCCATCATTTTGCATTTGTGCGTAGCCCGTGAAACTCGTAGCATAGTTGGTGAAATCACCAACATTTCCACATATCTCCACTACAAACAATATAGATAATTGATATATGAATTGGTCAAAATGAGCGTAGACTACTTTAGTAAGGGAGGGTCCAGTTGTGTTGAGAAAGTGCACCAAACCATGTAAAGCGATAGGGGCCCAAAAAAAAACGATAACTTGTAACCATATGAGAGTGCATTAAGTTTGCTGGAAACGAAGCAAATATTGTTGTGTGCCTTCACGCGATGGGCAAAATTGATGAAGAAAATTCAACCTGCAGTGCCCACGTTTCTTGCAGTTGCCATACCATTTGTTGTCCAAGGTGATTGAACCGTTGCTTTCTGCAGGCCGTTGTTTTTTCTCCCAAATGCCAAAGCAATAGAACTAAACTTAACTATATAAATGCAACTGGATTTTGAATTAAACTAAAACATATAGTTTTGAGTTCCGCTTATGTGCCTTACTTTAATTTGAATTTCGTATTCCTTTGTTTCCTTTTCTTTGTCTTTCCGTCCTTTTTCCTTTTTGAATTCTGAAGTAAATCAAAATTGATTTTGGATCCAATTCTGCATTTCATTTGTGAATTTTGTTTGATTTGTCCTTTCTTCTTCCTTCGTTTCCTTTTCTCCTTTCCTTCCTTTTTCCTTTTATTTTTTCAATTGTCCTTTTTGTTGCACCTTATTATGAAAATTATAAGTTAATGTAACAATAATTTCAAATATATATATATATATCATCATACTATGCCAATGCATATGAATATCGCATACATTTCAAACTTTTGTAAGATAAGAAGAGCCTCCTTGCAAGTTGCCACCGCAGGATTTCCTCGCTTGGCTTGACCAGGAGAATAAGGCCTGGCGCTTGTAGACTCGTAGATTGCACGACAGTGTTCTGTGTATCTATATAATATTAATATTATATAATTACAGACTCATGATCACTCACGGTTTTCGAAAATGAGAATAGCCGGACGAAATGTTGGCCCATTGCCCTTGCAAATGTTGTTTGAATGGCCAGGCATCTCCAATTCCAAGGCGGGCATTGATGCAACGGTACTAGGGAAGAGGCTGCAGGTTTCAAGGTGAACAATCCGGACATATTATCCAGAGATTATCTACTTCCTTCCCACGGCTACCGTGTTTGGAAAGGATGTGCGCACGCGTTTCTTCAAATCCTTCGCTTTGGAATCTTCAAAACCAGTGACCAGTCTCGTGAATCATCAAAAAAATCAGTACATGCAGTTTTAAACCACTGCATTTCACACCATACATCACCATACCATACCATACCGATTGTTCCATACCCTACGTACCATGGTGCTTGGCTCAGAAAAATCACCATCACCGTTACGCAACGATCAATTTCGGTACACACCGTATGGTTTCAAGATTTGCTAGGACAAGGCAATCCATATGTGCTGATGAAATGGGCGTTTCCTGGTGTCAGGCCCAAAGATCCAAGACTCAGCCAAACTGTTGCTGGGGTGGCCTTCAAGGACATTCCACAAATTTTCACAAGAGATAGCTTTGACTTGGGTCAAAGTTGACTCATTTGCAAGGCCATTTTTTGTTCGTAAAATTTCGTAGAAATGGGATGAAATATGTAGACAGAGACCTTGTTGGGATCCCTACAGTAGTTTGTGTGGCTGTGGCGTTCTTGGCCATAGAACGGATAGATAGTTTAGGAAGGGGTAGGCGCCGGAGATGGGGGAGTTGTAGTTGATTCTCTGTTCAGTGATTGCTTACGAGCAGTTGTTACTGTAGTTGTTGAATATAATATAATATAATATTATAATAATAATAATATAATATAACATAACAGAACATAATATAACATAACATAACATAATATAATGCAATATATTAACAATAGTCTTGTTCAGATAGATATAATATGAATACACATATTCTTGTTCTTTCCCCGCAATCACAGGAAACAGAGATGGTGAGACTGTGCGCTCTTGAGAAGAGGTCCAGATGTGGCGATTGTGACGGGTATGCATCGGTCAACCTTAGCATAAGTGCCTCCTTGTGGCGCTTGTGGTGAAAGCTGTGCTGGTAGGCCGGAGCTAAACGGCTGCAAAGCTGAAGTGTTGCGGGTCAACGATCCTTCCCAGTACTCTCCCTGGTTGTTGTGGAGATGCAGGATGTCAGGCCAAATATGGAAGAGTAGCAGTAGGAATGGTAACTTGTGGTTTGACCTTCATAGACATGAGGCCTGGGAGAATCGTCGTGAAGCTGGAGTCTGGAAGTCGCATCCTCAGGCATTGTGACGAGATCCGAAACTTTCAATTCGAACTTGAGCCCCAGCTGGCAACGCACAGAGGCCAGCTGGCAATTCGCCCCGAGAATTTGCAGCAAATTGTTGCAACTTGGCTTGCGACAACAGTACCACAGTACTTGCACATGGATGTACATTGAAGATGCCGCATTTTGCTGTAGAAAATTGGCGTTGCGATGCGTTGCGGGCTTCTAGTTCTAGGATCTTCTTGCACCCGGGTGAGTCTTGTGGGCGCACTGATTAATTGTTCACGATGTTTATGATTGTTTAAGTTCGAGTCATTTCCTGGATTCCAAACATTTCCTAACACTCCTAACCGTGTTTTGGTGGTGCACTTGCTAATTTTGGCGCAACCCAGAGGCTTCTGGCACTTGCACCGCCGGCCCAGGCAGCGAGTCCGGATCTTCGTCCGAAGTCTCCCAAGTCCCCAAAGTTATCGGAAAAGCCTGCAGAGCCAGTGCGGTGCCCAGAGAGTTTCCCAGCGATAGGATCGCTCTGGTGGCACTGTACTTCATGTCTGCAAGCAAACTCTTGAGCTTCTTGAACCCAACAAACCCAAGCAACATCAAGCAACAAACAACACAAAACAGATCAAAACAGAAGACACCAAAAGACGCAGAGGGACCCAGTTTGGTGGCAGACATTGGCAGACTTGAGCTCACCTGAGGCCAACAAAGCTGCAGGTCCCGATCCTGCCAAGAGCAGCGTCTTTGGGGCGGCGTTTGCCAAGCTGAAAGCAAAGGCCGAGGCGCTGGAGACCAGCTGGATTGCAGGGAAAGGAAGTCCACGGTCGCATGACTGTCACGTGGAGATGACCTGCTCAGAATGATTCTCAAGCTGTAAGATGCTGTACGAAATATGCATAGCTGTGTTAACTTTCGTAATTCATGGGGGGTGGTTGTATTTAAGGTCGGGGGGTTGTGCATAAGGCTAGGTAGTGTTGACGGTCATTGAAATTGGTATGGGGGCTACACCGACCTTGATAACGAAGTTGAACACGAGATAAAGATCACAATTAACCCCACTGGGCAATGCTTGCCAGCTTGCCCATGTAGAACTTATGGTCTGATCGTTGTATTGATTTATATTTGGTACATGTTCCCATGTTCAGTAAGACGCTGTCTCTCAGCTTGTTTTTTGTTCCTGTAGGCCCTGGGCGTGTCTCGCATTTGTTGATTCTCATCCAGTTGAAGTCCCACAAATCTTATTATGTGCACGGTGCCCCACAGCACAAAAATGTGAGAGGCCAAGTCGATCTTACAAAAACAAACCATCAATTTGTATGATTTTTCCCACTAAAAAATCAATCATTGAATTAAAATTGGACAGCTGTGAAAATCTAGTTGTGGAAGGTGGCGGGGTTGTCTTTAAGGTTTGCCCCCGAAATAAGGTGCATGCAGTATGCAAAATTCATAAGATCAAATGTAGGGGATTCTTGGCTGAAGAGAGGGTTGCGAAGACAGGGTTGCGCAATTAATTTCGGGACACGGCCAAGAGTTCAGTTAATTTTTTTCATTTGTTTCTTCTATTTTATTTCAGTACAGTTTTACTTTCTTTTTTTTGCAGCCAGAATCCTGTGCCTCGCCGGCTGCTCACAAAAGGTAGTCTTTAACAAAGGCCCGCCGCAGGCGACATTTTTGAGCATAGGATCGTCGCCCAGGAAGCATTAATTCCATCAATCTGAAAGCAATGAAAAAACAAACAATAAATAGATGTATTGTGTTTTCCTTGTTTTCAATTCTTCTAGTTTTCTTTTTTTAATTCTGTTCAGTTTTTCATTTATTTCCTTTTTGCGTTTTCATTCTATGTTTTTCTCTTGTTTATGTTTTCTGTGTGTTTTTTTTTGTCTCCGCAAAATCCTTAAATTCAAAGGCTGGCCTTGAATTTAAGGAAATTCGACTTTTTCCCATGTTTCTTTTTTCAAAAAAAAATGAAATTTGATCTTTTTGCAAAATCCACCGTTTTTGATTTTTTACACAAGGAATTTTCCAATAAAAACACTGAAATAAACTTTTTAAATATGTTTTTCCTGCAACATATAATTGTGGGAAAAGTCAAAATTCTTTGAATTCAACGCCGGCCAGTAAGATTAAGGAAATAAGGAAAATACAATAACAAATATATAATGAAAAAACACACAAGCAAAAAAAAAATACATTAGAACCATTTCCAAAAAAAAACAAGAAAGAAACAGAAAATGGAAAGGTAAAGAAAATCCAAAATATAAAGAAAACAAAAACAACAGAAAAAAAATACAAAAAAAAACGAAAAAAAGAAAAAAACGGAAAGGAAAAAACAACGCGAAAAAAAAAAAAAAGAAAAAACGGAAAACAAAATCGGGAAAAAAAACGGAAAAAACATCGAGAAAAAAAACGGAAAAAAAAACGGAAAAAAAAACGGTTAAAAAAAAAAAAATCGAAAAAAAAAGAACGAAAAAAAAAAAAAACGAAAAAATCGGGGAAAAAAATGAAAAACAAAAAAAACGACAAAAAAAAAGGCGAACAAAAAAAAAACGAAAAAAAAAAACAAAAAAAAAAAAAAAAACTTATTTCAGGCAAAAATACCTTAAATTCAGCCCTAGGGTTGAATTTAAGGATGCTGTGATGACTTTGGCCTATATTTTTGCTCCAAAATATGAGAAATATTGGTTTTGGAGTGGATTTTGTAGGCCAAATTTCTTTTTTTGGCATAGTAATTTGATATTTTTCATTGTTTTGGGCTTTTTGTTTGCAATTCGCTATGCCAAAGTCATCACAGCATCCTTAAATTCAACCCTAGGCTGAATTTAAGGTATTTTTGCCTGAAGTAAGATTTTTTTTCGTTTTTTTTTTTTCGCCCTTTTTTTTTCCATTTTTTTTTTCGATTTTTTTTGTTTGTTTTTTCGATTTTTTTTCTCGATTTTTTCCGGTGTTTTTTTTCGCGTTTTTTTTTTCGATTTGTGTTTCTCGATTTTCTTCGTTTTTTTTTTTTCGCGGGTTTTTTTGATTTTTTTCTCGATGTTTTTCGTTTTTTTTTTCGTTTTTTTCATGTTTTTTTTATTTATTTTTTTTTTCGCGTTGTTTTTTTCGTTTTTTTTTCCGAATTTTTTTTCTCCATGTTTTTTTTTTGTTCGTTGATTTTTTTTCTTTTTCGTTGTTTTTTCTTTGCTTTCATTTCGTTTGTTATGTTGTTTTTTTTTCGTGTTTTTTCCTTTTGTTTTCCTTTTTTTCCTTTTTTTTCTCCGTTTTTTCCTTTTTTTTCATCTATTTTTTTCGTATGTTTTTTTTCGTTGTTTTTTTCTTTTCCCGTTTTTGTTTCCTGTTTTTTCTTTTTTGTTCGTTCCTTGTTTTCTCTTTCTTTTCATTTTTTGTTCCATTTATTTGTTTCCGTTGTTTTTTTTGTTTTTTCGGCTTTTTGTTTTTTTACTCCTATTCGTGTTTTTTTTCTTTTTTTGCTATTGTGTTTTCCTTTTTTTCGTTCATTGGTTGTTTCTATGTACCTCGGTTTCCTTTACGTTTCTATAGTTTTTCTTCGTTTTGTTACCAAATGCATGGTTCTCATGTTTTTTTTTGCCATGTTTTATTTGTATGTGTTTCTCATTAATTGTTTTTCTATTTTCCTTATTTCCTAGCTGAGGGGCTGGCCTAGAATGTAAGGAAATTTGACTTTTCCCACAACTCAAAAATGCCGCCTGCGGCGGGCCTTTGCTGAAACAAAAAAATGAGCAGCCTGCAAGGCTTCTGGCTGCAAACAATAAGAAAGTAAACGTCGATTTACATCAAAAAACAAAAAACAGTTAAAACAAAACTGACATAATGAAACAAGATTTGACAAACAAAAGCGAAACAAACACTGAAGATCATTGAAGCATGTAAATTACTTCTCAATGGCCTTCTTGCCGGCAGCTCACCATGGTCATGGAACAAGTCCAGTAAGCTGTTGGAAAATATTGGAAATATTTGTTTTGGATAATTTCTTTAGGTGCCTGCATTCGGTTCTTTGTGACTCCTGTGGTCTTCTGCGACGACTTTATTTTGGCCGACACTGACACCATCTACTAGTTTTGTCACCCAAAATCTTCACAAATTGAACCATGTGGATGGGTGCAATTACATGATTCAACACAAATTGCCTAAAACCCAGTGGAACTGGATGTCAAGCTAAAACTGTTGGTTTGCAAATATCCTAAAGCTTATTTCAAGTTCATCAGCCATTTGAAGGCAGCTGCATTGGCAAATGATTTAAGCAGTTTTGTTGCCAAAATGTATTGATATATATATATATTCTTTGCTCAGTTTGTCCAGATGTGTATCACAGTGTTGCAAACCTTTCTCAAGCTGTCTCCGATTATATGTTTGCATCTTCACTTTGGGCCACCATGCTGATTTTCGAAGCACATGCTCATGCACGTGGTCCCGGTTTTATTTCAATTCCTTCAAATCAGAGTAGCGTTCATATCTTTCCTCACAAGCCCTTCTGCCATACCCGCATGGCTTATATACAACCCTAATACCTTAGCAGCAAGGAATTACGAAAGTTAACACATAGCTGCATAGCTTTGTTATATAAACTGCTGTAAAGGCAGAAGCGCGAGGCGAACTGCCGTCCAGACCTTGGAGATCCTTTGAGTATGTTCAAGGGATCATCAAGACTCAGACATGACACATCAAAGCAGGATCACGGAGTGAGGAGTGTAAGTCTAGACCAATGATAATATTAATATGTAATATGATGTAATATGTATATTCTAGATTTTGCACTAAGCATGATAAGCATGGAAAGAGAGAAGTGAATGTAGGTCCCTGGGTTTGACTTGAGCTGATCCGAGGGAAAGGAAGAAACCTCGTGAAAAGGAGGATTTGGACAAGCGAGGTGGTGTTTCAGCCTCAGGACCTCCAGGTACCACCAACACCTTTGAAATCAAACATGCCAAATGCCAAATGGATACGAATACAACCTGCACTCCAGCAGTCACACCTTTCCAGCAAATTTCCGGCATCCCAGATTGGAAGCAGCTTACCTGCGGGACAAGCCAGGCAAAGGGGTGCGGTGACAGTTGCGACTTCGTTTGGGAACTCCTTGGCCTGCAAGGCGTGAACTTGTAATGGGATCATCAACGACGCCAACACAGAGCAAGGATAGCAAGGCAGTGGCTTCCTGCGGCTTCCTGCAGCTTCCTGCGGCTTCCTGTTGTCCTAATGTCCTCTCAATGTGCTCGGTTGAGACCGAGCCTGCTTGCATGGTCTCTTCTTCCTACTGTAGAAGATGAGAAGAGACCGTGCATCCAGGAGGTCCAAGAGGAAGACGAGCCTGCAAAGAAACGTGATCCCATCACTTTCGTGGCGGCAGAGGCGGTGTCCGGCTGCCTCAGTAGCTTTTGAGCTCAGAACGTCATTGGAAAGTGCAAATCGGCCAGGGCAGGCACGAGCCTCCAAGCCGCAAGGTGGTTGGGAACCCAGCAAATTGCGATCGTTCATTCTGCTGCAGAGGCTAGCCGTGACCCTTCCTATCTACAAAAAGTCCTTTAAAAGAAAAGGAATGGTTGAGAAAATCGTCATGCAGTCCGATCTGCTTGGAGCACAGAGAAAGAAACGCAATGAAAAGCAGCATTCGTTGATCTGGTTGCCAGAGCATTCAGATGCCTTCGCGTATATAGTCAGTACATGTCAGTACATGCCAGAAGAGTAGTCTTCAAGCGCTTTGCCCGCACTGAGACTGTCATTGACCCAAGACGGCCCAAAAGACAGTTGGAAGAGGAATCGGATGACGAGGCAGGAACCAAAGCTCAAGAATGGCCATGAACGGCCCACAGCCACATGTTTGATATTCCTTGATGACCCACGCTCAAAGGTCTCAAAGTTTGGTGCGTTCTCCTATGCTCTCCTGTTTTTTGTGGCAGGATGTTGGGATTCCAGGCGTGGTACGACCTCAGTGTCCCCCTGGGACGAAGGCAAGAAAGTGTCAATCCAAGAAGAGTTTGTGTTTTTGAATCACTGCATGAAGCCATCCGAGAAGTCGAAATATGGTCGCAATTTTAGCTCAGAGCAATAGTTGATAAGACCTGGACCTTGGGAGCACATTGATTTGTTCAGGAGAATGGTGGACCTCCAAGTTGGATGCTTAGAGTATCCGGAATTTCTGCTCTGTAGCCCAAAGGGTTCCCATGAACATGTTTCGCACCATCAAAACAACTTGAAAACTCACGCTCCATATTGCTCCAATGGCTAAGAGTGACTCAAGTCAAAAGGAGATAAAAGGAGCAAGAGTACAGAGCGAATCGGGCAGTTCGCGTTTGAGGACAGCCTACATCGCCGCCACAGAAGGCTGGAATTGAGACCTGGCAGAGCAAAATGAGTCTTGCCTCAGACATCCTTGCACTAAGTCGCTAAAAAGGTTTTAAAGAAGATAGGCCAGAAAATACAAAGACCAAGACCAAATCTCTCAGTGTCTGACTGAATCTTGCTTAAAACTGCAAGGCAGCCAAGGCCACTCCAGAGCCTGTGTGCCAAATGTAAGATCCCAAGAAATGGGCCAAAAGAAATATACAAACTGTAAGAGGGCCATTAGTATTTCATAGTATTTCTGTGTATCTCAAAAATCAACATGTTTGGTCTACCTTTGTAGACAGAACCCAACGCAGCAAGTGTCGCCTGAGGCCAGCTGCTCCACCTAGAGGTTTAGCAAAGACGGTTTGCTTGCTCAGAAACATACCTATTTGATCCTTTTTGCAACTTCTTGACAAAGATTCATGGACGTTCGCTGGCATGAATTAGACATAATTAGACGTTATAGAATTGATAAATATTGATAATATAGACTGCCTTCTTGGTTTCAGCCAGGGGAGTTTCTGCATTTCTGCAAGGTGCCCACTTCACCAGTGCCGAGCAAGTTTGGAGCCCAGTGCTGGTACAGAATGAATCAGGATGCGCAGAAGATACGGGGTGCGATGCCAGCTTTGCTGTAAGGACCTTCGCCTCTCCTTTGCGACGCCCAAACATGCCTTTGCAGAACATGACGCCTCTCAACTAAAGAGCAGATCAAAAAGTCGCAAGTTATCTATGTTTTGAAAGCTTAGCGGCATATGCGGCATATGTCCTGAAGCAGTCATGTGATGGAGACAATCAACATTCTGCCACGACTGAGGCTTGTTGTTTCGGATGGCGCAAGAGAGGCAGACAAGGCTGTCTATGACAGAAGGATGACAGAAATTGTGTTGACCTTGTTGTTTGGGTTTGGAGATGCTGTTTTGAAGGCCCAGAAGGAATTGGCGGAGAAGAAGCGGGCAATGGAGGATGGCAAGAGGCCAATTTACTTTTCTTCTTAAGTCTTGACACTGGAAACCTCGCCAGTTGGTGTTGAACTTGCACCCATTCCTGTTTTTCCTACAATTCCGCCTCAAAGTTGCCTCCATGCTGTTGTGGATCAAGGTGTGTGTTGGTCAGGGGAGGTGGTTGAAAGTCAGACAGGTTACGACGGGGTCTTGAAAATTCAATAGCGAGTTACAAAAGTTGACGGTTATGGCTGATTCATATGATTCATGACTCAACAACAGCATTTTCCACAAATGGCACTCAGCAACGTCAAGGATCAATGCACCCATCCTACACATTTGTAGAGCCGTATGCCATGAGCTGCATCGGCGGGGCATTCCACAGCTGATGTCTTTGGGGGTTGGCCCAACCGCAGCCTTGGAAGCAGTGGGTGGAACACCAAGCAGATGGCTTCGTGCTCGACAGAAGATGAAGTACACAGCGAAGGATAGAACAAAATCCTCCACTCATTGAACCATAATATTGAACCTTAACATACTAGAAAAAATGATGTGAAAAGGCATGATTTGTGGACATGGCCTAGAATGTTCATACTGCAGAGAGCTAGGGTATCGAAAAGTCCGTTGAAACTACAGAATTTGCTTGCCGAGCAAGTTTACGCATGTGCGTTTGAATTCCTGTACATCAGGAGGAGTTCACCACACCAGCCGAAGAGAAGCAGATCAACAGTCTGTACACAGTGGCTTGCTGGCGAAGTTTTTGCAATTCTCAGAGGGCCTGAGCGTGTCCTGAACTCTCAGCCTATTCCAAGCACCAGTTCCAAATGTTCTGGAGGTAGGAATCATCAGCACTTGATTTTGCAATTCCATCGATGTGATTTTGTTGAGTTTGATTTGTAACAATCATCGGTCCAATCAACTGCAGAAGTTGGTGCTTTGTAGGATAGATTTTCAATGATTTTCACACATACGGTCACATACGTAGGTGTGTTTCCTCCTAGACTTCTGGAAGTGGGATCGAGATTCGGAAAAGAGTTCCCCTGTTCATGCGAAAGGAATTAGTTTTGCGTTCACATTCTTGTGTCCTGAAGTCGCTGTCAAGGACTTGTGCAGCAGAGATGACGAGGTGCCGGCAGCTTCAGAGACAATGATGAGTCTTTCTACTGTAGCAAATGCATGGAAAGCTTGACCATATGTTCCACACACCATTGTTTCGATAGGTCAGGACACATACGCAATAGATGAATTGTATTGAATTGTGATGAATTGATTAATGCCATTCATAGATATTCATGGCACAAAAGCTGCGGTGCCCATCCAGTTTTGCCCACGTCCCATCTATTAAACTCCGCACCATTTTGCATGCCAATCAGAACATGGCGCTAAGTTTGCACAAACAGACTGGTAGAAAGATGTAGGAAGTGAATGGTCGATGACCACCACCGCCAGAACCCTAAGACAGCAATTGCGGCAGGTGCGAGAAAAAGCAGCTGAGTCGCTAGCTTCGTTGTGCAAAGGTGATCGCTTGGCAAAGGCCTTGGCAAAGAATCTGACGCCCATGCTGCATGGAAGCTAGGAACGCGTTTAGACTTAAAGTTTGTCAGGACAAGGTCTGGTTTCGTTGCTATTTCTGGTACTGGTGTCACAATACGTCGCATTTATCAGCTCAGCCCTTGTTTTGCTCGTGGGGAGGTAGGCTCTGCTCTCAGCCACCAGGAACTGCTTGGACCCCTGGATGGCCCTGGTCACTGTATTTATAAGGTCAAAGCCGGGCCACCTCCCAATCCGCAGAAGTGTATATAATGGTATTTTTATATATGGGTATGGGTCAATACCTATAGATACATTATTAATGGGATGAACATCCATAAATCCCAGCTATTTTGATGTGAACTACAGGGGTACAAGGTTTTGACACACTGCCATATTTTTATAGGCTAGGCACCGAGATCAGTCCGATATGTCCGATGTGAGAAGGCGAAAGCGGCGAAAGCGTCAGTTGCCGGCACAGCGCCGGCACATATGCTTAAAAAATCTGAAAAGGGATACTCTCTAGATGTTTCCAGAAACTGCAAACTGAACGTCGAAGTTTTGGGTGTTCGCCAAGGTTTGAAAGCTGGTGAATCTGGACCTGTGAAGTTGGCCATCCTTGGAGCCTTACGATCGATCACGGAGAAGGGTCATGCCATATCCGTGGCTACGCATGCCTATGCCCTGCTGCCGTGTTTGAAGGACGAGAACGTCTTGGTCCAAAGGAAGGTCTCAGCCTTGTATCGAGTGCTGGCAGAAGAGGGGGCCGCTGCGATGGTGGCCCGAGACGTTACCAGCATCATGCTGTGCTTTGAGGTAACACAGGCGAGTTAGAGGATTTGAACATATTTGACTGTGTTACAAGTAATTTGAAGAAGGTGGAAAGATGACGAAATATGTACAATGTACAATGTAGAAAAATTGTAGAAAGATTATGACATAATGGCATATGTTGGAAAGTGTGAGGTGGTCTGGCAATCTCCAGCAACAAAGAATGGTTAGAGGACTCACCAAGAGGCCAAGGTGTTGTAAACATGTTTGGGTTAATTAAGCCCAAACCCAACAAACCCTGAAGGCCAATGGTGTTTCTCTGATGGCACCACTAGAAGCCCTTAGTGCCATTGCTGGTGCGGGAGGAGGAACTGCTGTAGCGAGGGTGGTCGAACGACTCCTTGGTGGCTTGAGGCGAGGTGGTAAAACATTCAGGTTCGTTCAGGTCCATTCGCGTTCCATCAGGTCATATCAGGTGGCAATGTCGCATCATGTGGTATCAAACGAGAAGTAATTTCAGCTTGCGCTGTTTGAAACTGTTCATGATATTTTTGGATTGTTTTCTACTGAAGGAAGATCAGATAAGAAGCTTCCAAGTTGCGCACAAAATACGCTCACTCACCTACTCGTTCACACATGAGTGCCAAAATTGCCAGATCATCCTCTAGTAAAATAGTAGTGAGTTGTCCAACAGCTCAAAAAGAAAAGCATTCTTTGAGGGCCTGAGCATGAGTTTGCTGGCAACAACATGCAACAACCAGAGACACTTTGGGAGCTTCAAACAAGATGACATTATATACAACATGTTACTATGGTTGCCTGGGACTACCAACGCTATCCAACACTTTCCAACCCTATCGCGAAGCCTGAAAAAAGTGTTTGCCCAGTTTAAAGATTTTAAAGTAATTTCCAAAGCCATTCCAAGAACCTTTTTTTCCCAGCCCGTGACAGCTCCAATTTGATCTGAATCTGATGCAGTTTCAGTGGAGTGCGTATAGATATTCCATGATATTCCCAAAATGTCTCAAAATGGAATTGGCCTCCTTTTGAACTCGGCACAGAGGCAAGGCTGTACATCGACTGTACCTGACGGGCACCCGTTTCCTATGGCTATTGCTACCTTTCTCAAACCTTAGAATCATATGCTGTGTATTGTTGAGTTCTATATACAACGTGATATTTGTATGTATGTATATATATATATAATTATATATATATATATTTGTGTTATGCTGTATGCTGTAGCTACAGTGCAGCGTTTGGATAGAGTTGATATCCGCTTCTGCTTGAGCTGACATGTTCACACCTCGCAGGGATCCTCGTCCAAAAATCAGAACCAGCACCTGCGCCACCTTGGCCGCTATCGCTCGGGGAGGTGCCAAGGAACTCTTGGGGTCCTTGGGTCTATCTGCTGAAGCACAGTCAGATGTGCTCACATCAGTTTCTCGATTGGAGAATGTCTTGATAATATGTTGATAATCTGATATGATAATTATGATATGTGTTGTTTTTTTCTTTGGTTCTCAGACCCAAACTTCAAACTTGATTGCTTGTTGGCAGCGCCCGGCAAACAATACCAGATACGGTATCCAGCTGCAATTCAACCTAGCACTTGCTTCTTGGACCAAAAATTTGCTAACCTTTGTCCCTTGAAAGCATATTGTGCAAAGGTTCGTGGCAAGTGCCCCGAAACGGTGCTGAGGGGACGCTCTTTGAGATGTTGGTTGTTGTAGCCCTTGACGACAAGGATGATGAAGTCCGTTTGACTGCTGCTGATGCACTTCGCTGTTTGCCAGAGGCTGATCCAGACACTTGCGATCAGACGTGCCTTGTTCTGTACAAATCAGGAGCATCACAGAATTGAAGTTGGCCACAAGATGCCACAAGGAGTTTGGTGTTGGATGTATTGGTTATATAAGTGCCGTTTTCGATCAACTGTGGTGAACCATTGCCATTGGGTTGGACGAATCACTTCACAGTTGCTAAGCGAATCGTGATCACAATGGGTTTCTCAAGATATAGTTCAGGTCGGTGAGTCCAATGCCAATATCCTTGTTTTGAGCACTAAGGCGTCAAAGATTTCCCCAGTTGGTGGAGCGGGTGCAAACGCATTTTGGCATCATGAGGATATGTTTGGCTTTAGGTGGGACCTGAGGTGGTATTCCCATGTATTTCCTGACATTTAATTAGTTGGAATCGTTCACCAATAAAATGCCTCCTGCCCGAGCGAGCAAGTGAACCAATGTATTTCTGTTATTTTCTGCTGGGGTTCAGTCCGTATTTGCATCTCTGCCTTTGTGTCTCCCAAAAACTTAGCATGACTGCAATGTTTGGTAAGGAGTCTTTTCGGACCCCGGTGCCCAGGTTGCAGAAGACTGGCTCTGCCAAGGGAGAAGCAATTGAGATTATTTCCAGCGCTATGGGTATGACCTCTGGTGAGGCTACGGAAAGAGTTGGTGGACAAGGTTTTACGTTGGATCCTTTTCGAGTCGCGCGCACTCCCAAGACATTTGAGCCAACTTTTGCTTGCTCTCACAACAATTTCAAGATATGTCAATTTCACATATTATGCTCAGCTTTCCGGCACCCCCAAAACCTGCACTCTGGACTTCTTGCAACGTCGTTGGAGTTTTGAGGGTCAGGTTTTCTCCTTGAATCTGACTTTGGATGTCAAGCTCGTTTCCAGCGCCATGAGCTTTGGTTCCCCTTGGATTCAGTCCGGATTTAGGGACATAAGATAACACAAGACACAAGCTATGAACTGCTTGATGTTTGCTTGTGGACGATAGATGACAAAGCCCTTTTCTTCCAATGAAATTCGATGTGTTTTTTGCTTACTCCGTTTTCATTGGTATGATGTTGAAACATGCAGAATTTCCAACGGTTTGAGGCTTCAGTACCTATATTATATAAATTATATAATACTATAACATAGACCCGGGCAAGCCGGCGGCGGAAGTTTCCCAAACATAAATGACCTATAGTTCGACGCCAGCCTGTCCCGACCGTGTCCTTCCCTCGACAAGCGGCTTTTTTTCAGCGAGAGACGAAGCAAAGTCTTCACACTCCACACTTCGCACTCCACACTTCACACTGCACTCTTCGCACTCGAAACTTCACACTTCACACTCCACACTTCGCACTTGCACACTTCTCACTTTTCGCTGCTGCCTTCACACTCCAAACCTCACACTTCACACTTCACACTGCGCTCTTCGCACTCCAAACTTAAACTTCACACTCCACACTTCACACTCCACACTTCACACTTCACAGTTCACACTTCTCACTTCCCACTGCTTCCTTCTCACTTCGCACTTCACACTCCACACTTCACAGTCCACACTTCGCAGTCCACACTTCACCGTCCACACTTCACACTCCACACTTCACACTTCTCACTGCTTCCTTCACACTCCAAACTTCACACTTCACACTGCACACTTCACACTGCACTCTTTGCACTCCAAACTTCACACTCCACACTTCACAGTCCACACTTCACACTTCTCACTTCTCACTGCTTCCTTCACACTCCAAACTTCACACTTCACACTTCTCACTTCTCACTGCTGCCTTCACACTCCAAACCTCACACTTCACACTTCACACTCACTCTTCGCACTCCAAACTTAAACTTCACACTCCACACTTCACACTTCTCACTTCCCACTGCTTCCTTCACACTGTACACTTCACACTGCACTCTTCACACTCCACACTGCACTCTTTGCACTCCAAACTTCACACTCCACACTTCACAGTCCACACTTCACACGTCTCACTTCTCACTGCTTCCTTCACACTCCAAACTTCACACTTCACACTTCACACTCCACACTTCACACTGCACTCTTCACACTGCACTCTTCACACTCCACAGTTCATCTCATCTGAGCTCTTTTCACCTTATCCCAGCTCATCTCTTCTCATCTCGTCCCTTCTCATATGTCATCTATTAAGCTTTCATTAATCAATTCCCAGCACTACTACTAATCACGGTCGAACCCTTGATGCACCCACTCCAATACGATTTACGAAGTCCAGTTGCAAAAGACACTAGTATTGCGCATGCAGCCGCGGCACCAAGCAACCTTGACGCAGCCATTACAATGCGATCTGCAGAGACTGAGTTGCAAAACACAATAGAACTACGCGCAACTGGGTCGCAAATTGTAGCTCCAAAACCGGGTCTCGACGCCAAAGCGAAAAAAAGACGATTTTGAAGCACTTTTCAAAAGAATTTTTAAAAAGAAAATCACTGGCGCCAAAATGGAGAAAATCTGCTGACAAATCACTGTCGCAGCCTTCATGCAGCCACTCCAATACGATTTACGAAGTCCAGCTGCAAAAGACAATAGTATTACGCATGCAGCCGTGGCAAGAAGCACCTTGACGCAGCCATTACAATGCGATCTGCAGAGACTGAGTTGCAAACACAATAGAACTACGCGCAACTGGGTCGGAAATTGCAGCTCCAAAACCGGATCTCGACGCCAGAGCGAAAAAAAGACGATTTAGAAGCACTTTTGAAAAGGATTTTTAGAAGGAAAATCGCTAGCCCCAAAATGGAGAAAATCTGCTGACAAATCACTGTGGCAGCCTTCATGCAGCCACTCCAATACGATTTACGAAGTCCAGCTGCAAAAGACAATAGTATTACCAATGCAGGGCCACGGCACGAAGGGGCCAACCTTGAGCAAACCATTTTACAACTGGCGGGGGAACGATTCCTAGTTGCAAAGCAACAATGGGAGGTTCCATCGGGCACACTTCATTCCACCAGCACCCACTGGCCAATCCCATTTTACATTGCGGGGAACGATCCTTACACTGCAATTCCACCAATGGAATTCTGTCGACCACACATGCACGAAAAACAGTTGAAACCCCATTTACAATGCGGAACCGATCCGAGACCGATCCGAGAATATCCGAACATGATCCGACCACACACGAGACCGTCTCGCACCCGTCGCACCGCAGAGGTAGATCATCGACGTTCGTGGACGCACTTTGTATGGAAAAAACATAGGCTTTCGTGCATTTGCTATCTCTCAAAAACGCATTTCGTGCGAGACTTCCTCCAAAACTCCATCGGCAACTCCTCCACCAGCACCACTTGCAATGCCATTTACAGTGAGGGAACGATCCTAGAGTTGCAAATCACAATGGAATTCCATCGGCAACTCATCCACCAGCGCCACTTGCAATCCCATTTACATTGCGGGAACGATCCTACAGTTGCAAATCACAATGGAATTCTGTCGACGGCACATAGACGAAACACAGTTGAAACCCCATTTACAATGCGGAACCGATCCGAGACCGATCCGACCATGATCCGACCATGATCCGACCATGATCCGACCATGATCCGACCACACACGAGACCGTCTCGCACCCGTCGCACCGCAGAGGTAGATCATCGAGGTTCGGGGACGGACTTTGTATGAAAAAACATAGGGTTTCGTGCATCTGCTATCTCTCAAAAACGCATTTCGTGCGAGACTTCCTTCAAAACTCCATCGGCAACTCATCCACCAGCACCACTTGCAATCCCATTTACATTGCGGGAACGATCCTACAGTTGCAAATCACAATGGAATTCTGTCGACCACAAATGCACGAAACACAGGTGACACCCCATTTACAATGCGGAACCGATCCGAGAATGATCCGAGAATGATCCGAGAATATCCGACCATGATCCGACCACACACGAGACCGTCTCGCACCCGTCGCACCGCAGAGGTAGATCATCGACGTTCGGGGACGGACTTTGTATGGAAAAACATAGGGTTTCCTGCATCTGCTATCTCTCAAAAACGCATTTCGTGCGAGACTTCCTCCAAAACTCCATCGGCAACTCATCCACCAGCACCACTTGCAACCCCATTTACAATGCGGGAACGATCCTACAGTTGCAAATCACAATGGAATTCTGTCGACCACACATGCACGAAAAACAGTTGAAACCCCATTTACAATGCGGAACCGATCCGAGACCAATCCGAGGATGATCCGACCACACACGAGACCGTCTCGCACCCGTCGCACCGCAGAGGTAAATCATCGAGGTTCGGGGACAGACTTTGTATGGAAAAACATAGGGTTTCGTGCATCTGCTATCTCTCAAAAACGCATTTCGTGCGAGACTTCCTCCAAAACTCCATCGGCAACTCCTCCACCAGCACCACTTGCAATGCCATTTACAGTGAGGGAACGATCCTAGAGTTTTAACTCTTTCTTTGACTAACTCTTTCCCTGACTAACTGTTTCTTTGCTAACTCTTTCCCTCACTAACTCTTTCTTTGACTAACTCTTTCCCTGACTAACTGTTTCTTTGCTAACTCTTTCTTTGACTAACTCTTTCCCTGACTAACTCTTGCTTTGACTAACTCTTTCCCTGACTAACTGTTTCTTTGACTAACTCTTTCCCTGACTTTCCCTCACTAACTCTTTCTTTGACTAACTCTTTCCCTGACTAACTCTTTCTTTGACTAACTCTTTCTTTGACTAACTCTTTCCCTGACTAACTGTTTCTTTGACTAACTCTTTCTTTGACTAACGGTTTCTTTGCTAACTCTTTCCCTCACTAACTCTTTTCTTTGACTAACTCTTTCCCTGACTAACTCTTTCTTTGACTAACTCTTTCCCTCACTGACTCTTTCTTTCACTAACTCTTTCCCTCACTAACTCTTTCTTTGACTAACTCTTTCCCTGACTAACTGTTTCTTTGACTAACTCTTTCTTTGACTAACTCTTTCTTTAACTAACTCTTTCCCTGACTAACTGTTTCTTTGACTAACTGTTTCTTTGACTAACTGTTTCTTTGACTAACTCTTTCCCTGACTAACTCTTTCTTTGACTAACTCTTTCTTTGACTAACTCTTTCCCTGACTAACTATTTCTTTGACTAACTCTTTCTTTGACTAACTCTTTCCCTCACTAACTCTTTCTTTGACTAACTCTTTCTTTGACTAACTCTTTCTTTGACTAACTCTTTCCCTGACTAACTGTTTCTTTGACTAACTCTTTCTTTGACTAACTCTTTCCCTGACATTCTAAAAGTCCGTAACACGGAAGTTTCTCCCCCTAAACTTCCTTTGATAATATTATATATACAATTATATGCATTATATTTACATGGTATGGTATCCCAAATGGCTTTATTCACAGATCAGATTCTAAAGTTCGACATTTGCCGGCCAGGCCTGCGTTATTTGTCAAGAGCCACTTCACTTGGACGGCGGACCCCAGACGTTGCTTTGCGGACACATCTTCCATCGCAAGTGCTGCGATGCTCGGCTTCAACACTTGATGCCAGAAAGTTGCTCCTGGCACATTCCACACACGTGCTTGAATCGCAATGAATCGCATAATTTGAATTAATTTGATCACCTATGATCACCTCATCTTTGGCTGAGGATCAGTGGTTTGAATGGGTGAAAAAGTGTGGTCGTTCGCCCAGCTGTCCACTATGTCGAGCGAAGACCAGCAACCCGAAGGATGCGATACTGTGTTTTCGAGGTCTAGGCCCCCAACTCCTCTAAACTATTCTTGACTTGCACACCACCCTGAACGTTCAATATGTAGCAGTTACGTAGCTGTAGGTTCGGAAAGAGAAAACTCTTGAAAAGACGCTTAGATTTGATTAGTACGATTTTGGACCAAGCACTGCAAAGCAGCCAGCTTTCGTCAGTTGAATTTCAATGACAGATCGCATTTTCCAGTGGGCTCGTGCTCAAGAGCACTGCTTTCGTGCACCAAGTGCTTGGCTTGCGCCACGTGGGGCACCACACGCCATCAAGCCCATGTTTTTGGCTCACAATGTATAGGTGAAAGCTGTGACCAAAAAAACAGAGACAGGGAGAGGGAATGGGGTGGGATTGATAGTAAACTTTTCAGGCAACTTTCAATGTTTAAGTACCGACTATCCATGAACAAGTGATTGTCGCATCTGGATATGCGAGTGGCAGAAGGCTTGCTCTTCTTTGTGTTTTAAGCCTGTTGGACATGCCACACAACTAAGGTGCGCCAATGATTGCTGTCGTGGATGATGTTAAATGTTGTGCAGTACAGAGCAACTTCAGCATTTGCAACCATGCAGACGGAGATAGTATGAGCTGGGAAGCACAGAGTAATTGTTTGTGCTTGTCTTGGTGGATGCTGCATTCAAACCATTGTTCAGAATACATTCCAGTCGGAACTCAACAATTTCTTTACATGCGTCACGCGTCGGTTGTTTATTTGGTTGTAGTAAGCGGGGCTAGTGATGCTTTCCGTCCACTGCTTTTGCATGCTTTTGCCGGGGGTTTTCAAGACTTCCCATTTGTGCATGTTGTGAGAAGATCCTGCTCATAGGCGCGGATACAACGGATATGTTTGAGCCAAGGTAGTGAAGCTAGAATGATTGAAAATATTCGTGGGGCGAAACATAGCGAGACTAAGGCGACACTAGGTCCGCTTTTCACTTCTGAACTGTGGGAAAAGATGCCTTTCTTGCACTGGCTTCATGGCTTGAAAGGCAGATGCTGGAAAAGCTCACAAAGCAGATGCAGATTTGTCTTTCTAAGTTGCAGAAGCTCTTCCGCACCGAATGTCATTTCTTGGAGCGATGTGCGTATTTGCAGAGTAGTAAAGGGCTGTTTGCGCTTACTGGATTTCTTGACATGGAAATTGCATGAATTTGCTGCTGCTACAGCAACTTGTTTGCCAATTCGCAAGTCAGGAATCCTGAACTGGACGATAAAGCCAAGGACAAGTAGTTGCAAGCTTGTATCAAGAGGTTGTGGAAGGTAGCGATGCTACGTATGTGATGCAAATGCCAGCCAGGAGAGATACCAGGACATGATTACAACCCTGAAGAACCAGATGTCAAAGATCGGGAACGTCTAGGGTAGGAATCTAGGAGAATAACTTCTCCAAGTGACATGCTTCAGCGGCCCAGCACATCAAAATGACTCACAGGATCTCACAGGTATCAACGCAGGTTTTAAGTTTCAACAAAAGTTCCAACCATCATATGTTTTTTGATATTTTTGATGGCAGGGCAAAAGTCAATTAGTGAAACTCTTTGTTTCTGCTCAAAGAGGCAGTTGAATCTTCGGATCTCGGAGCCGATATTTTCAAGGCGCAAGTGCCTTGATTTGTCTCCGTTTCGAGGAGGACGTTGTACAAACATCTTGCTATCATGCAATTGTCTGTTAGATCCGTTAGTCTATGCCGCCCATTGCGGAAGACTGGTGTTTAAAAAGGATGTGGACACTTGCAATCACAATGAATCACAACTCGAAAACTCATAGAGCTGATGACCAAGCTATACAACGGAAAGCACGGTTTCACTTTTCAGCGCTGTCCGGAAGCAGTTGGAATGCAAGAGGACGTGGAAAGTCAGCTAAAAGCAAGACACGTGCAAATCGCCACATGTTTCCATGTCCTTTTTCGTTTGTAGACTGTTGATGCTTACGGAAGTCCACTCAGAGAGGTGGCAACAGCCTCTCACGTCTTTCTCAAAGCAGATCAACCTGGAAAGTACTGTTGAAATTGCTGTCATGTTCCTCTTTGGAGAAGAGGAAAGCCTCCAGCATCTTAGTATAGCTATCATTCTCAGCAGATGTTCTTTCCCATTTGCCCACCATGCGAGCCAGCAACAAGAAGTTCAAGAGCCCGTCAAGCCCATCGCTTACACCAAGCAGAGGAGTTTGGTCAGGAGTTCCGTGCATGTTCCGTTCCAACATGTTTGTTAACATGTTGCATGAAATGAATCAATGCTGCTGCATTGAGGCGCAAAAACCTTCCTGGGCCAAGCAGTTGCCAGGCAAGGACAAATACTGAAGCAGTCTGCTAAGTCAGGCTAAGTCGTAGCTGTTGAGTCAGGTATGATGTGGATGAGCTAGACGACTTGGGCAAGCGCTCCAAGAGGGTACCCCTGTTCCTGTTTGATCCTGTTCTGACGTTTCTTGGCTTTCAAAGTTGGCTGAAGTCGGGTTTGTTGAGCATGTCAGGAGAGCTATGTCGAAGTCAAGCGTCCAGATGGCAGCATCGCAAAGGCCTAGAAAGTGGTTCTGCCTCACTGATGCTAGACCGCCCAAATGATTCGATGAGGCACCATTTGGATACAGCATAACAATGCATAACATATTACCATATATAATCATATATATAATTATATGTATATATATATATACATATAACATGAAATTTGAAAACCTTGGCGTCGTACTCCTGTCCTGTTTTTTCCTTGAAAGTGTGACTGTGATTACTTCTCCCACCTCTCGAGTCGCGCGGCGAACGCACCTTCTATGGAGCCTTTGAAGGCGGCTTCAGCGCAGGATATTGGGGTCCCTCGGCAGTTTCACGAGTGTTTGAGCAACTGGGGGTGTTTTTGATCAGCTTTTTACACCTGTTTTCGTCTTTTTTGAGTGTGCTTTTGCACAACATCTTGCAGCAATGTGCAGCATACATGTGTCCTCTTCCTAAGGTACGGTAGGGAGCAAAGAAGGTTGGGAACCAGCTTCCTTCAGCTCGAGTGGGGATCCCGGCTTGGGTACTTTACATAATCATTATCTGTCATTATCATTTGTCATTCATTCTCGCTATATTTATCATTCATTATCCATCATTACCAGTCATGATCATTCATTATCCATCATGAGCATTCATTATCATGCATTATCGATGTTCCATCATTATCATCATTATCATCATTATCCATCATTATCATTCATGAGCATTCATTATCATTCATTAATTACCATTCAGTATCATTCAATGTCCATTGTGTGCACATGTTAAAACATTACGTGCAAACAGATTTTAGCATGATATACCATGATTTACCGTGACATACAATCGGACTTGTCGCTGCTCCATGCGTGAGATCTGTAAATGGCCATCGAGGCCGTAGCAAGCGTCATGCTGATGCTGCTCCAAGAGTTGAAGACTACATGGATGAGGAGGAAAAACCTTGAGACAGGAATATCATGAAAATTCATGAAATGTCATGAAATATCTGCTCCTCAATGAGAGATTTCTTTGTTGAAGATAGTGATCCACTGTTGGTGGATAACGGTGGATCTATATTGATGTTTGGGTTTCATTTCCCGTCACACTCTGGTACAGTTGCATGACGATGCATGAAAGGCATTATAATGTGCCATCAGCCTATGTGAGCTAATATAATCTTTCTTGAGGACCTACGAGATCACAGATCGTCGCGCAAGACCATAGCAGCCCGTTCTGAGCTTTGGCTGAGGCATTGATAGCAAGTCTTATTAGCCAAACAAGTCACATCGAATTGCTGTCAGCATTTTAACTGATCTCTATACATGTTCATGTCCAAATCATATCCATGATTTTCTGTTGATTGTCCTAGGTGATGAATTTGCATCTCGACAAGTTCAAGCTCGTGGCATGGGCACATGACTCAAGTGATTACCTGCACGGCAAGACGATGTGAGTCACTGCACCAAGTCACGCCACAGCCACTTTGAGCTCCAGGTTCAGCTGCATTGACAACAGGAATTTCACAGGATTTGGAAGAAGAGTCGCAAGCTTGGACTGAATGAAGACCAACGAAATATAGCTAAACTATAACTAAATTGCAAGTCTTGCATAGTTATGCCGTGTTATGCCATGCTATGCCTCTGTGTTCCATTCTGTTCCACTCCTTCGAGATCCATTGAGGCTTTTTGGGGCTCAGCGGCTTGGCACGCGCCTTCTGTGACCCAGCTGCAAGCAGGCTACAAGCGGCTTTCAAGCGCCTGTGCTCCTGTGCAGCGGGAATATCATGAAAATTCATGAAATATCATACGTAGCAATTCCACGGAAATCCATGGAATATCAGAATGAATTGCCATAAACCCAGGCGTGCAAGCATCGTTCCTCAGAATGAGAATGACTCCTCGACACCTTCAGCCCCATCCACTGCTCCCAAAGCCAAAAAGTTCAAGACTCAGTGATGCCCTGACTTCGCGAAGAGGCTGCCAAAGATTTGCCAGAGATATCCAGTGGAATCTTGAGAAGATTTGAGGGGCCCAATGGCATTGCATGAATTTGCAGAATCCGGTTGCAATGCCCAATGGCATCCAATTGCCTTAGGTCATATGGCTGTGCTCCACCTCCTCCAGGCCATGGCTTGAACGGCTTGAAACTGGCATGACGGCGTGACCTGTCAAGAAGTTGCTTCAGGCTACGCTGCAAAGCCGTCAGAGTCAGCGCAGCCCGACGGAGGTGGAAAACTGCTGCGTTCAAGCTGCCGTGACATCCTGGACAAATGTAATTGGAATTAATTGGATATATTGGATGTGAATGGATGTGATTCGTGATTCGTATTGTCTGAATTTGTTTGATATTGATTCATGACCGATGACGTATGGTGTCATGATGCAGAAAGTCATGATGCAGAGAGTCATGATGCAGGTGTAGAGTTGCAACAGTGGCCAGGTAAAAAGTGGGGCTCTCAGCGTCTATTTTCTGGAAATGTCATGAAATGTCCCCAAGAACTTAGGCTGGCAACGCTTCATGCTTCTCAAGTCAAAGCCTAAGCAACGCAAAGATCCTGAAAAGATCCTGAAGACTTTCTGTGACACGTCGCAGTGCCAAGGCTCCTGCCATTGAGCGACAACTCGAGGCAGAACTGGAACGACTTTGGCAAAGTCGCTTGTCCTATGGACGTTGACCATACCATGCCCAGATATGCCCAGTGAGGCCCAGTGGCCATTTGCAAGTTTAGAACAGACTGTGTGCAGAGATGTGCAGACTGTGTAGTAGAAATCCATAGAAATCCATGTTGACTTTGTCTTAGGCAAAACTGACCTCCATGGAATCGGCTACTTTCTGGGCGGAGGGTCTGGCTGTGGCAGTGGCAGCGGCAGAAAGTGACATATTGTAGATCATTGTACATCATTGTAGATCATTGTAGATCCAACATGAGTACATAGCCAATTATCATGGAAAGTTCAGTGCTGGTGTCACGCATTTTGGGCGGGGGAGCAAGAGCGTCTAAGTGCCTAAGGAATTCCCAGCAACCGCCGACTCTACATGTCAACAGCTCGAGCCAAAAATGTGTCATCTTCTACGAAGGCCAGCTGCTTGTGTTTCTTATTGTTTCTTCAATTTTCTTCGATTCATGTTGTATATTGTTGTTTTAGGCTGTGGCAGCTCCTGGCATCACACGTTTTGGCAGCTAGGCAATTGGATATTCCCAATTCGGGACCGGAGTGCTGGATCAAGATGAGTACGATGCCTGTCACCTAGTCCAAGCATCGCTGTCACCACCGAGAATATCTGGCAATCATTGGCATCATTGGCTTTCAATTGCGGATTGGCCAGGTTTGGGAAGAGGTAGAGATCTCAAGATTAAGTGACCTTGCTCTTGCTGTCAATGATACGATGAACATCGATGAACTATGATGCGCATGTTAAAAATGCAGTGGTCAGACAAAAGGTCTACGAGCATGAGACGGACAAGCGGGTGCACTACCATCCAGCGTTGAAGGATGAGGCAAGGTGAAGTTACCATCATCATCAGAAGCTACAGAAGATTGACGATTCCATATCTAGCAGAGCGCAGTGCGGCCTAGCAGAACGTTCACCGTGGTCGACTTTGCATCTCAGGACGTGGAGGAAGTACGTCTTGCAGCTCTAGATGACATCAGACCCAGGACCGGCACTCGGAGAAGATACTCAAGATAGCGCACAAGATCAACAAGATCCGGAAAAGGTGGCAACCTGCAAGTATTTGCAAGATTTTGCAAGTACAATATTTGCATTTGCATGAGGGATGTGGATTGGATGTGGATGATTGTGAGTGTGAATGAGAGTCATCCGAGGTCCAAAGAGGGTGTTTGGATCTCAGTGCTGCCAGAGATTCAGCGCAGTTGGACCCGGTCCTCATCTTCGTTGAGGCCCCAGAAGAAGTCCCTGGCTTTGTCAAAGCTGAGCTGCCAGACAAGGCGAAATGGCATCGTTGCACGGTCAGAAAAGAAAAGAACAGTAGGAGTCGTAGGAGTCTTGGAATGACTAGCTTACAGATCTTCAGGAGACGCGTGATTTCTCCAGATGGCATCCACCACCAGTGTCAGCTCCTTGGCCGGCCAACTGGCTTGGGCAAGATCTTTCATTTGACATTATTTGAAACAGCATTGATATTGAACATTTGGAAGTGTCGATGTTGATGATGTTGGTTGGTGTGGGGTTCCATCACAGGCCTCGTGGCTACAAGGGCGTCCATCTGATAGAAGTGTCTCCACTGCAGGAACTTTCAGTGTCGGATTGCATCGAATTGCTAGGCACTTTTGGTGTTGGTTTCTTGAATAATATGCTTCATGTGTTCTTGTCTCCAGCCACTAGCGGCAGGAAGCCCAAGAAGGGAGCAAAGAACACCAACAACTGTTAGAATTCCAAGACAAGTGAGCAGCTCAATTGTTCTCAGCTTTTGTATGTTTTTTTGATCGATGTGGTTTTTCCATGGTTTTTCCATGTTTTTCCCCAGAACCTTGGCGAGTTTGGAAGATTTGGAAGCTCTCAGGCATGGTCAGCAGCGGCTGATGGATCCTGCATTCCGAGCCCAGCTTTTGGGAGAGCAAACTCGTCCCAAAGAGGCCGAAGCAGAAGCATCAGAAGCCAAGGCCGACATCCCAAACTGCAAAAACTGAAGAGTCCACTGAGATCTACGATCTACTGAGTCTACTGTGGCGGAAAAAACTCAACCTGGCCCATAGGGAATCATCGGGATGTCGCCACGTCTAGGTAGCTGCACCTCCTGGACCACCAACTGAGGCTGGCAGATGTGACTTTGAGATGTTTGAGAGGTTTGGGATAAGATGCTTCAACGGATCTCAGCGACAGGAGGATCAGCAAAGATCCATTCAACGATCTGCTGAACCTCTGTCGAATCCCTCAGATTCTTTGGGACCTGTTGCTGAAATCCCAACATGTACAGAAACAGAATGACTGAGGTGGCAAGCTGTACCAGAGCATCAGAAGCAAAATTTGCTGAATGCATTGGGCAGGAACTTTGTCATTGGCGCCACCCAGGACTGCTTGCTGATGTTGTATATTATATGGCAATGCTCGATTAGTTTGAGATCCCTGCAAACTTAGGCAACGAGGGTTGGAATCTTGATAGTGTTTGTAATCTTTTTCGGCCGGGAGGAGCTTGTGGCAGTCTATTGGAAGACAAATCCTGCACTGAAATCCACTACTAGTAGGAAGCTGAATTTGCTCAGAACATGTTGGAGCAGAGCTATCGGAAATGTGTATCTACTTTACTAGTCTGGCAGCGGGCCTACAATTTACGAGCTGGCCAAAATGTACGACAATCATGCAATAGTCGTATGCAACACAATGGAATCCCGGATTGACTTGCGTATTGAAGCTGAGCAGGACATGGATGGAAAGGCTGCTCGTCACGAGCCTTTCAAGAATGACCCAAGCACCTTGCAAGCACCAGGTGCATGGAGTTTTTTGCAAACCAGTTCAATATCTTGATAGTTGAAGCACATGTACTGCAAGCAGATCATCCAACCCAAGGCAAGCAAAAGCGCTATGCAAAGCTGTTTGCTCAGATTTGTGTCATTTCCAGCCCGAAATTCTGCCAGTGCATCAGTGCATCGTAGGAATTCGTAGGATGGGCTGTACACCTTGGTGCCCTGCCCAGGTTCTGCCTTGCCATGGAAGGCAGGGCGGCTTTTTCGGAGGCGCTGAAGGAGTCGCATGGCCTCAGCGAGGTGCCAAGTTTGGATTTGGGATCCATCCAGACCACCATATATCAACCAGCTATCACCAGCTATCACCATGTTAATCAACATATAGCAACAGCATGCAACAGCTATCATATTAATCAACGTCTTTGAATATGTTTGAATCAACGTCTATCTCAATATATATATATATATACATACATACATACATACATACATACATACATACATACATACATAATATATATATATATATATCAACCATTGATCAGCTATCCAAATGTATAAACATGTTTCAATACTGCCGCATCCTGAATGTCCAGGTTATGTCCATTTAGGCAGGGCTGTTAATCTTTGCACCTTGCCAGGTTGAACGTGAGACAGAGCTTCAGGAGTTCGGCCGCGTCTACAGATCCTTCAGGCCAGCAGTGCACGAAAGGTGGAAAAAAAAACATGGGGCTTCAATCGGTTTGATGATGTTTAATGGCATTAAATGGGGATTTAAGCCGTTTAATGGCTATTTATTGGGATATTTCAATGCCTATTTGGGAGATACTGCATATACCATGATATGCCGACTCTGAAAACACATTTAAAAAGTCAGCACTTTTGCGCAGGCAGCAGAATCCAGATGCAGACATAGCGAAAGCTTTGGAGGAGAAGGTGCACATTCACTGTAGATGTTGTAAGGATTTGTAAGGATTTCATGGTGAAAACAACCGGCCTACGCCACGCCACTGCTAAACATATTCTTCAGTGCTAAGGCAAGTTTCAAGCACTTTGCAATGCATCAGCAGCGCGTAGCGGCATACTGTAGAGTTGGCTTCAACAGTGCAAGGTTTCAGCAGCTTGATTTGGAAGAACATAGTTTGGTTGTGTTGGTTGCTACCAAAAGCCATGAAACCATTGGCAGAACACATGCATTTTGCCTTACTATTTCCAGGGGCGTGTCTGGAAACCTTCACAAGATACTTCTGACCGCTTTGCAGGGCTCCGCACAGCCTTCAGCTCCCCTCATTCGCAGGCAACAAGGGGTGTAACATGTTGTGACAGTCACCTGGTCGTCGTTGCTATTCACTGCACTGACACCAGGACAGTCACCCCGTGGGCTCCAGACAAATTACTGTGCAGGCACGAAACTGGTTCCCATCACTGCTCAGTTTTTGGATATTTGGAAGCTTTCACAGCTAGAAATTGTTGAAGATTTTGAGGCGGTGGGGTGTGCCGGGAAACTTAGCCGCGAGAGCATTTTGTTCGATCAGACAGAGGGGACAACTAACAACTGTCTACGGTCTACACGCGGGTATGATCAAAATTTGAGGACCCAACTCCCAACCCACAGATTTGAGTCCTTCCATCGAGCCAATTTGGGGACCAACAGGAAACCCCCAGATGTTCATTTGCAATAATCATGTTTGACCACATTGTTTCATGGGTTTGATTATGTTTGATTCGATTTCTCGGTTCCTGTGCATTGAGGCCTGAGCCGCGGCCAAGTGGCTTTAGTTTGTGTCCCAGTCCCTGTCATGTGCGACGAAAAAGATATGGACCGACCCTCAGACCAGTGGAAATTTATGGCCCAATGGCTGTTTTTTCAGGTGACCGCCCAGCTGCTGAGCCAAAGAAGCAACAGCGCAAATACAACGAGCAGGTATGGCAACGTTCTAAAACAAGCAAAAACGGATTTGCAAAACCTAAACTCTGCTTGATTTGATTTGATTTGTTCTGGTATTCTTGAAGTCAATACCAGTTTATTGAACAGGTCAAGGGCAAAGAAACCAAAAAGCCTGCAGAGGTCGCTGTCACTCCGGCTTCACTTGGAATCTAGCCATCAGGAAGGGAACAGAGCATTTTACTTGGTGATGAGAGAGAGAGAGAGAGACAGAGAGCGATGTGAAAGTGCAGAAGATAACAGGCAGCGGCTGAGCAAGCCGGGCGTAAGCCTGTCGCTGATCCTGCTCCAAATCTGGCCGTGAAGGACTAAATGTTGCGCGTTGGTGAATCCCTTTGTTTTCGAACCGTTTGGATCCATTTGGTTGCCTCCCTGGCGTCTTGGGTACCAGATATGCTTTGCCGAGATTCAAAGTGATAATTTGTTTTCCGAGGTTGCCGAGAGCGGTGAGCTGACACGTCCACCCAAGTCTTTGTTTACATCCATTTTCGGAGATGATGACGATTAGCTCCGCCAAGAAAAGAGTGAGAAAAATTGAACACCATGTCCTCAGCATGTCCGAATGTCGACATCAATAGCGCAGATCATTCAACATGTACATTGATGATATTGATGGTCATTGATGTAGGTTGTTTATGATCTTAGTGGTTCTGAATGTGTCTTCATGTTTCTTCATTTATAAGGCCGTTTGTCGCTTGCCTCAGTTCGTCCGTCCTGTTTGGCTCAGCTGCATTTGCTAGGTTTGCGATGATTTGATGCAACAAAGCACAGCCACGAATTGCTTCCAACCGCAGATGAGATATGATGAGATCCCGAAACCATCCGAAGCCAACATGTTTCACCGGATGCTTAAGCCATCGCAAAACCAGATATAGTTTGAAGGACAGACCTTTGTGGACCTTGCTTGTTGAGTCAAGCGGTAACGTCAGTTTGTTGATTTCCTTCTGATGCAATATGGAAAGGAACTTGTCTCCCAATGGCTTTCTGCAGAGTTTGGTCCACAACTCTGTTTCGCCCAGCATCGCAAGTGGCTCCCTTCAGACGATGTGTGCTGAAATGGCCACAATGGTCGGGGCAAAAGTCTTCCCTGAGCTCTGTAAGCTCGGCAACTGAGATTGCAATCAAGCATTCAGCTGGTTCAGTGCTGGCACCTGATATGAAAGAGATCAATTGGGACGCGCTGTCCAAAGATGATGTTGAACTTTTTCAGTCCTTGCAAGCGGTCGTTGAATCTCTTGGTGATGAAGCCACAGCAGATCACCCCATGGTGGAGGTGAGGGACAAGCTCGCAACAGCTTTCAGGGACAAAGCGGCCTTGCTGAAACGGAATTGGACAGATGAGATGTTTCAAGAAGGAGAAGAAATGAATGAAGAAAAGGTGGCTGAGATTGAGGCAGCCATGGCTTCGGACCTTGGAAGGTCAGGTGGTGGTTTGCACAACGGACAAAATCTTGGGAATGCCTTGGATTTGGTCGGTGTTTACATGAAGAACTACAAGCTTGACAAGGCTGATGCAGTACTATCCCGGTGTGGTCCTTTCGTCTCCCAGAGGGGAGGTGTTTGGATGATCAAGTGGCTGAATCACGTGTAGACCCCAGAATTCAAGGCTGTAGAATGCTGCAGCTGTAGATCAGAATCAGCCAGTCAGCTAGACACAGGACACAAAGGGACACATATCTATATTGTGCTTGGTTGTTCATTGCTCGATTCAAGTGTGCACGTGTAGCCAGATGATTCGGTACGAGAATCAAGGAATGCGTCTTCTGCGTCCTTTGCTTTGAGGGTTTGTGGTTTAGGTTTCGACTGTGCGCATGAAGCAGAGCCGGCATATGGAGGCTTTAGTGCCCCAGCTGCAGAGACAGTTTCAGTGCTGCATGAGTAGTGAGCGCTTGTGGTTCTGCAGCGGCAAACACGGACAATTGTGCACAAGTCAGTGAGACATCTGAAAATGGAGCTTAGGAAATGCTTTATGAGCTGGAGCTGTACAGTCAGGGCCAAAGAAGATAGAACGGCATAGAACGGCCATGTTTCCCTTGATACTACAAGAATGATCGACGGTCGCCATCGTGGCTCTCACCTTGGTTTCTAAGGCCCATACAATGCAGATGAGGCTGTAGATTCATGCAATGTTGCATCATGTTACATCGTTTTCGAACTTCCGAGAAAAATCGATTGCAATTTGTATGTGTGAGCCGAATTACGACCTCGTTTGACTTCCAGGCACCGGAGTTTTTCGCTACGCTTTATCGGAACCAGGTGCAAATCTCAGAGTATCTCAGAGTACAATAGGGTATAATATAAAGACTAATAAAGTACAGTACCCAGTACGTGGGTTTATCATGGTTTCAATTGCAAAGATTTCAGTAAAATTAAATACTACTAACTTTTAGTAATTAGATGTAATTAGAATTAATTAGATTGCATAATTAGTAACCTTACTTGGTAGTGACATGTAGTGACAGATTAATAACATATTTCAGCATTTTCAGATGACATATGTGTAGATATTCTGGTGTTGACAGGCCTGGGCCCTGAAGGCTCTTGGCCGAATCGAAGAAGCCGCGATCTACTTCAGCAGGTCCCGTGTCCTTGCCTGGCTTTTCTCTGTTCGCTGTTTGTAGCGGTACAGGATGGCAACTGCATCTCAAAACGCCAAGGCATGGTTTTCTAGAAGGGAAGGGAACTTACGGATGCTGACAGATGAAATGATGATGAATGTTTTTTGAATGTTCTTGATTCTTGATGCATGATTTCGTTACATTTCTTGTGCAATTTTGTTGCAATTCAGCTTCATAGCAACAATGTCTTTGCAAAAGGGAAACCTGGACTGGTTCGACAAGTGGGACCTTGGAAAGATCACAGCCGCGCACAGGGCTGAGCACTTTCTTTCGCTGAGTCTGAATTTTGAAGTGATTTGGCATTCGCAGTCATTCGCATTTTGTGCCGTTTGCTCTTGTTCTGCCATGACTAGTCGTGCTAGCGAGTTGCAGAAACTAAACCACAAGCGAAGCCCGCGCCTCGCACACAGCTGACAGGCAGGCGTTCAAAGAGGGCAATATGGAGGAGTTCTTCCGTGGACGGGAAGTCGTGGAAGAGGCAAGCACGCACTGCGCACCGAGCAATGTTGAGCATGCCGAACTGGTTCTGTCATTTTGCATCATTTTGATTCAGTGATGAATTTTGCCTAGGCTTTGCAGCTCCACATGCAACAAGAGCCAGACGATTTGGTAATGAGAGCCAAGGTGACTTGGACGGGCAGTTCGATAGTAGTTTGACACGACTTTTGGCACAGGTGTTCCTTGTCGATCTTGTCGTCAGGTCCATGACTCCTTGGCTGAATGCTACCTCGTGGCAGAGGAATCCTTGTGAAGCATTCGCATCACTAGTCACGAGTCACACATAGTCACACTGCGCCCCTGGTGTTGAGGAGTATCCCAAAGCAGAGGAGCACTATTCAGCTGCCTACAAACTGCTGGAGCAAACTGTAGGCCGTTGATCGTTGGACTCGACTCAATGAGATCTCACACTTTTGTTTCTTGTCCAGCTGAAGCAGGAAAGAATGTCACGGCATTGCAGGCAGACAGTCACCTTTGTTTGGAAAACAAGCTCGGCATGCTGTGACTCGGAGCGCACAAAGTTGAAAGAAGTTGCTGGACAAAATTCATCAAAATTCCATGAGTTTCCAACCAACATGGAGCCAAGGCCAATTTGCAAATCAGTCAAGGTTGCTACGCAGAGGCGCTACGAACTTGTCGTGGCAAAGATGGGCCATGGATGGCCATGGATGGTCATGGGCCCAATGTTGGTGTATCAATCTGTTGCTACTCTCATATCAATCTGTTGTTTTAAATCCAAACCTGAAGTTTGCCTGGAAAGGATTGCCGGTCATACCATGTCATACCAATCATGCCTGGTGGTTTCAGAATGGTTTTGACATGTTTTAACGTTTGACATCATTTAACATTCACATGATATGATATACGTTTATTTAATTTTATTTATATGATTTGTCCACCCGTACCTTCTGGGTTGAAACATGTTGAAACACGTTGAAACCATCAACCAGCTACGAAAACATGGGAATTGCAGCGCTGAAAGGCGTTGCCATTTCTGGGGGAAGCCCTGGCAGTAGAGGCCAGCAAGGCCAGGGTGAGCGAGCCGAAGCAGTGTTCCCCTGTAGGTGTTGCAGGTGAGTCAACACATCGCTGATGGAAGTTTTGTTTCTATAGATTGTATATCTGGTTGGTGCTTTGGAACATTTTTTATTTTTCCATATATTGGGGAATATTGGGAATAATCATCCCAACTGACTAATATTTTTCAGAGGGGTTGAAACCACCAACCTGATATGATTGTATGATGGCTTTGAGCTCTTGAATTTGTTTGAGGACGCTGTCAACATTTCCGAGTTGATTGAACTGGCTGGCATCTCAGATCAAGGCTTGAATGAGGGAACACCCTGCTGGTTTCAAAAGTTAAACGCTGTCATGTCATACTAACAGCAGAAACTCAGGCCGGTGTTATTGTCAATGCTCAGCAGTGGCATACTTATTTGTACCACGAGCCGCATCACATGGTTCTGATGGCATCAAGTTGGTGCTTCACCTGTTTGCTGTGCAGCTCAGGCGGTCACCTCCTGATACAATGGCAAAGCTTTCTTCGAACAACTCAGCTTTGAAGCGGCTGCAGAAAATCCGACATGTTTAGAAGAGAAATGCATTGAACTCATTGAATGTGAGGATATGTGAGGCTGAGGAACTTGCAAAGGTCCATGAAGCTCCTCAGGTCTAAGGGCAGGTCAAACATTTGTCAGGCAAAATGTCAAAGACCGCGGTCTTGACGGATCAAAGGACTATGCCATCTTGTGCCACAAGATGTCTTTGCCTTGAACTTATTCAATTTATTTATGTTCATTCCATGTTCATTCCATGTTCCTTGTTGATGCTGGGCTTGGATGTGCAATCTACTTTAAATCCTTAGGAGTTTCCCAAGACATGGGCAGGATTGTGCAGGTGGAGCATGTTTACGTGCTCGGAGATCATTTTTTGAGGCTGTACCTCCACGAAGGGCAAGTGGATCCAGACGCGTTGAGGACCGCCTTGCGGAAGACTTGACAAAGTGATCGAAGTGTGTCATTGTATGGCCGTTCCTGGTACGTTGAGGGCGGAATGTTCATAACAAGTGTTCAATGCCGCAAAAGCGAGAAACGGTTTGAATCCAAATGCCTTGCTTTTGCAATATTAGGAAGGACAAGATGCAACAAGATGCACGACGTGATTATTCGCAGCATTTTGCTCAAAAAGAACGCAAACAACAATCAGACGCCTCCTGTCCTACCACCGCCTTTTCCCGTGACCCCGCTTGGTTTTGTAGGGCTGTCTCATTTCTGTGCTGAGGAGTTAAAGATATCGTGTAGAGACATTTCACGTTTTGGGCCACTTGCAGAAAAGACGACCATAGTCGCAAATTTCTTTCACATCTTTCACGATCCAAGGAGAAAATGGCTGTTCATGGATCAGGGCCTTCAGCAGACGTTGCATCAGAGTTTGGAGTTTTGGTCATCGATGGGGGCGAGGTGCGCGGCTTTGTGATGTTTAGTGCAGTTGTTTGTGTGAATCCCTTGTCCTAAAGAAGAAGCGCAAATGGTCCTGTGGTGTTAATACGTTCCAGTTATATTCTTGGAGATTTAGCCAGTGCTAGTCCTGATGTTAGGGGTTATATATTCGATATTGCTGAAATTGTTGAAGATGTCAATCACGCTAAGGCAAGAGGTGCAATGGTGCATTAATTTGTTGTTTTGATGTTCGCTGTAGGCTTCGCTGGCCATAGCGCCACCTAACTACGGCCAGCTTCCAGGCGGGCTTGGCAAAGTGGCCAGAAGCAAGATGCAGAAAGATTGAAAAGATAACTTGTCGAAGGAAGTTTAGAAGTCAAACTTCCGACAATATGGACAAATGAAAAGCAGAGGTGGGAAGAGTCAGAGAAGAGAAGAGAAGAAGAAAGAATATCAAACCATAGAGAAAGTCTCAGAAGAAAGAAGATCCAGGTCCGCGAAAAGGTAAAAAAGTCGCGAAACACCGTGTTTTTCCAATGATTTGTGGCTCCGGAGGGTCGAAAAGTAGGCTCCCTAAAGCGGCGGGTGCGGAGCCCGCTGTGCAGATGAGAGATGAAAAATTGCACGCCGTTGTGGCTACTTTTGGAACCACTTTTGGAAGATTGAAAAGATAACTGACTTGTACTGGTGCTGGAAAGCGAAGGAAGGGAGAGCCATGGAGAGCCAGATATTTGTCGGCAAACTTGACGTTGCAGACGCCTTAATTTCATTTATATAATTGCCCCTCCTGAGGCTAGGGCGCAAATTGGTCTTGCAACGGAGGTGATGTTGGATTCACATGATTCACTCTACAGGAGGGGTTTATTCTTTGCGGGAGACCTTACATCTTAAGCTGTTAAAGGACTAGAGAAGGCACCAGGAGGGTGATACTACAACCGTTCCAACCCTTGGACTGTTAGGTGTACCACTGCACAAGGTTGCTCGAGTTCAGTCGAATATCGCTTCCCGTACACGGCGCGGTGGGCAATCAGCTGCTCGATTTTCAAGGACACGGCAACTTGAAGAATTGGAGTTCCTGCGGAAAGTGGCTGCCCGAGCAGCCGAGGCATGGCACAGGGCTCACCAAATGCGTTTACAGTTTACATCTATTATTTTTCAGCATGGACATTGCTGCCAGATGCTGCCAGATGCTGCCAGTGTGTCATATTCCTCCTTGGATGCCTGAGTGTTTTCGTCATTGGGCTGGGAACTGGGTCATGAAATGTCATGGTTGTTGAAATATACGATTCTGTTTGCCTGTCAAGTCATGTCAAGCCTGCGTCCCTGAGGAATTCAGCAGTGTTCAAGGGCTAGTCCTTGGCGGCTGTGCCAACATGAAGCACAAGCTCGTTGCCCAACTACCTCCCTTGCTACGACGAAGGATTTCCTGTATTGTAAGCCTGAGCTGCAGTGCGAACTGGATAGGATTACAAAAAGCTGCAAGTAAAGTTTCAGTAGCCAGGAAGCAGCATGTCCAAAGATTGGAAGGTGACGTTGTGGACGAATTCATGAAATGCGCCGAAGCGTCAGACACCAGCTACGAATGGATTTGCTATGGCGAAGCTGAAACCGAACAAGCCTTGGACATGGGTGCAGTGAAGCTGCTTCTTATTTGTGATGATCACAAAAACCTCCAAAAGTGGACAAAGATGGCCTCCTCTTGTGGGTCTGACACCACACGAATCCAAGCAACATCTGATTCCTCTGCCATGTTTTGCAGAGGCTATAAGATTGGGGCCTTTTTGCGATGGCCAGTAAAGCCTTTGCTGGAAGACATTCAGGATATGGATGGCATAGAGGATCCGGAGGATCCGGAGAACTCAGATTCTGAAGCGAGTACAGTTGCTCCAGCAAGTTTGGAAAATACACTTCCATGGCTTCGAGATGCACTTCAGCAAGCAGGTTATGATGAGACTTCTGCAGAAGCACTGACAATCGGAGTTGAGATTGTCCTCTCGTGTGACATTCGAACTCCTGAAGAGCGCTTCAGTGATGCCCTAGAGCTACTGCAAGGTCAAGATGTTCCCCCAGAAGTTCTAGAAGAGTTTTGTTTGCTGGTGGGTGACGTTCTCGGTGATGCGTTCAGCGACGATTCTTGGGACTGAAGGGTGGCGCTCATAAGAGCTGACGGTGCCAATGGAGTTAGCCGCGAAGATGGAAGCCCAGGCCAAGGAATCCCAGAGCGGTCGAGACCAGCACAGTCCAAATGAGCTCAGAATCTTTGTCACAGAGTCACAGAGGATAAATGGGCATCAATGTGCACAAAGGTGCAGCGAAGCTCAGACGATGATGAAATGCACAAAGCTGACAAATCAAAAGCATTCAACAGCAGTCAAAAGCCAATCTAGGCTGCAAGGCTTGCAGTTGCCAGATTCAGGCAAGAGATTTGAAAGGCCTTCAGATCATGGAAAACTCCTTCCGGGGGAATTTCAGTTTTGCCTCTCTCTTGACGCTAGGTTGAGAGGAGAACGTTTCTCAGGATTATGAGATGAATCCAGCATCAAAGATGCCTGGATTTGGATTACGCATGATTGCGCGATTTTCATGCTTGTACAGTGTACAGAACTGGCAAGTGGCATGAACAATGCCCCTATGAGACTTGAGTGGAAAGGAGGCGCCAGAAAAATGTGTGGACTTCGAGTTGCCTTTGTCCGGGGCAGATACTGTGCAGATTGCCTCAGATGCTTTCTTTTTGCTTTCTCATGCATGCCGCAATCTGCTGTATAGGAGAGCGAGAAGGCTAGCAAAGTCCTCAGTAGGAGACTTAGTTGAGAGGGCAGCAGTGCAACTCTTTGGGCTACAGCCGCTACACCACTGGACCATACTGGGCCACTCTACGGAGGAAGAAGGTGGATATGATCAAGGCAACAGTTGCCACTGCCAACACTAAGGTGCGCATACTCCGTGCACAGCAAGGACAAGAGTGACTAGATATTCAGATTCCTACGCGCTCTCGACTTTGTTACTTTTTGCCTTTAACGCAAATTGTTTGCTGCTAGGAGATCCAGATGTGAGATCCTTAGTCCTTCCGAATTAAATGTGTCTGATTTCTTTGCACTCTCCTGCGATTTGAAGCTCAAGCCAAAGCAAGGTTGGAGAGTGGCTGAAAATGACGGAATTGCATCTTCGGTTGTTAAATTCTGTCAAAAATTGAAAGTAATCAAAGCATTTCTGTTCCTGGCATAATGAGAGAAGATATATGTAAAACTTCTAGGGGGAGATGAAATCACCTGTATATATTCATGAAATGTAAACAAACACAGGCCGAAAAATCAACATAATGGATGAACACAGCAACAGCCAACCCAATAAGGCAATCGGCTGACAGCCCACAAGACAGACCAAAACATAAAATAAGGATCACCCACCCCTAAAAATGTATTTTAGGGGGGGGAGAGGTCAGGTAAAAAAATACATTTACCGTTCTCCAAGAATTTGATTCCCCAGGACCGCCCTAAATACATTATTTGACCGGTGGGTGTACGTTGAACGTAGGATCCATGGGTCGGGGTTGGGATATCCAACCCCCCCAGGATCTTTTATTTTGGGGGGTGGTTTAATACATTTTACGGGTTTGGTTTTTCCAGGATCCCCGGGAATGTTTAATTTTTTTCTGGGGAATACCCTTCTTTGAAAAATGTATTTTAAGGGGGTTGGGTAGCCGAAAAGCACATCATTTTTGGAAAATGGAGGGAATAGATCTGGCTAAGGTAGTCATTGGTACCCCCTGCAATGCATACATGTCAGAAAATAGTGTCATGTCTTCGGAGTGGGAGCGATGCGTGCTTGATCGTGTTTCCATATGTTTGCATGTTTTTGCTTCCAAAAAATCCAAAAGCGTAAGCTAACGGGGTCTTCAGCGCAGAATATTTTCGGTGACCCCAGGTATTCCCAGGTTTCCCTATGGGTTTCAGTAGGTTTCCCAGGAAAAAAAAGATCAATTGGATTGAGGTGCAGACACCCCCAAGCTTGCATACATTTAGAAAAGTTTATGTATCCATTGGCTCTTGTCAGTGGTGCCCCCCACAAAGCATACATTTTCAGGTTCAATAGCCCTACCAATAATACATTTCCAGCATCTGGCACTCATACATGCCTCATTTTGCTAGTTCCCATACATTTTTGGCAAAAAGTGAGGGAATTAACCCCCCCCCTTATGTTCATACATTATCAGAAATGTAGGATCCACCCCCCCTACTCCTGAACCAGTTGGGGTCGGGGATAAATAAGGACAAGGCAGCGGGGCAGCAGGACGAGCGAGGAGCAGGCCAACCGGAGCAACATTAATAAATATCAGAAATGGAGAACAAGGTAAAAAATTATCAGGACAACAGGATGGTAAGAGGCGAATCTTTGCAGAATAAAATAAGAGGCTATAAGAATAAACAGATACTAGGATAGAACAACAAAGGAATTCGACATAGGATTATATACTATTTTAACTAAATAAAATTAAATCTTGGAAAAAAATCAAAGAACATCTCAGAATATATTGGATAAAATAGGTATATAATATATTATATATTATATATATATTATAATGTTAATTTATATAAAATATATTATATATATATATTATTGTATATTTAAAAAAAAATAATAATTAAATTAAAATATTATAATTTTTAGTGAATATAATAAATATATAATTTATATTTTATATTTAATATAAATTAAATAATTTTTAAAATTTAATATAATAATATATATTTAAAATATATTAATTTAATTAGTAAAATGTATTATTTATTAATTAAAATTAATTATGTTTTTAATTTAGGATAATTTTAATGATATAGATGGGAATCGTCTAAAAATTACAGAAAGGTTTTTAGTAAAGGATTTATTCTCGTATCCTTTCTATGGTTTAAAACCTACATCGTGCAAGGGCGGCGCAAGGTACGCGCAAGTATTATTGCCATTATTATTATAAATATTATTTTTATTAACATTTTAATTACTACGACGACGACTACTACTACTACTACCACTACGACTACTACTACTACTACTACAACATTACCACTACTATTACTACTACTACAACTACTACTACTACTCCTACTATTACTACTACTATTACACTAGTACTACTACTACTACTCCTACTATTACTACTACTATTACACTACTACTACTACTACCACCACCACCACTCCTACTCCCACGCCTACGCCCACGCCCACGCCCACTCCCACTCCCACTCCTACTACCACTACTACCACTACTACCACTACTACCACTACTACTACTACTACCGTATCTGATTTAGATCTTAAATATTAATATCTCGAATTGATAAACATAGATAACCAGGGTGGTAAATAAACCATCCAAAGAAAAAGGAACAAATAAATGAATAAATAAACAGATAGATAGATAGAGATAAAGCAGCGAACGCGGTCCGGAAGACATGCAGCAGCAGTCCGGAGATGGTGAACAGGAAGGTGTTTCATAGTGGTTTCAGACCTCTTTTGGACTTGTTTTTTGGGTACCCCCAGCTTTGGGAGATGGTGAACAGGAAGGTGTTTCAGAGTGTTTTCAGACCTCTTTTGGGCTTGTTTTTTGGGTACCCCCAGTGGTTTCAGACCTCTTTTGGGTACTCTAATTAAAGATATCGCGGTCCGGAAAAACCTGCAGTGGTCCGGAAAAACAAGCACCCAAAACGTAATCTAATTGTTGCCATGGTGGTCCGGAAAGACCTGATGCGGTCCGGAAAAGCAAGAACCCAAAACGTACTCTAATTGTAGATATTACGGTCCGAAAGACGTGCAGCTGTCCGGAAAAGCAAACACCTAAAATGTACTCGTATTGTAAACATTACGGTCCGAAAAACATACAGCGGTCCGGAAAAGCAAGCACCCAAAACGTCTTCTAATTGTAGCCATTGCGGCCCGGAAAGACATACAGCGGTCCGGAAAAGCAAGTACCCAAAAAAAGTACTCTAATTGTAGATATTACGGTCCGGAAAGACGTGCAGCGGTCCGGAAAAGCAAGTACCCAAAACGTACTCTGAAACCACTTGCTGCTCACCATTTACAACGCTCTCTTTCTCCTCTCGCTCTTCCTCTCTCTGTCTCTCTGTCTCTCTGTCTCTCTCTCTCCTTCTGTTTGTCTCCATCTCTGTCTCGTGCTATCCTCTTTTCCCGACCGCTGCATGTCTTTCCGGACCGTAATGTCTTAGGTGCTTGCTTTTCCGGACCGCTGTACGTTTTTCCGGATCGCGATATATTTACAATTAGAGTACTTTTTGGGTACTTGCTTTTCCGGACCGCTATAGGTCTTTCCGGACCACAATGGCTATAATTAGAGTACGTTTTGG
>CAMXCT020000275.1:37500-101124 GCA_947184155.2 Cladocopium goreaui | reverse complement strand
CTTGTAATTGTGGTTATAGTGGTGGTGGTTCTTATTCATGTTCTTTTTTTTTGTTGACGGGCCGGCTGGCTCGACAATGCGCGCGAAAATTTCGATCCCGAGGCTGCGCGCAGTATGCTTTGACACACATACACACATATCAGTGGTTCATGAGTCATTAGCGAACAAAAGAGTTGGTCCTTCGTACCCGGACTTGTTTTTGATCGTCTTCTTGTTCTTGTTATTGTCGTTCTGGTCGTTGTTGTTGTTGTTGTTGTCGTCGTTGTTGTCGTTGTTGTTGTTGTTGTTGTCGTTGTTGTTGTTGTTGTTGTCGTCGTTGTTGTCGTTGTTGTTGTTGTTGTCGTTGGTGTTGGTGTTGGTGTTGGTGTTGGTGTTGGTGTTGGTGTTGGTGTTGGTGTTGTTGTTGTTGTTGTTGGTGTTGGTGTTGGTGTTGGTGTTGGTGTTGGTGTTGGTGTTGGTGTTGTTGTTGTTGTTGTCGTTGTTGTCGTTGTTGTTGTTGTCGTTGTTGTTGTTGTAATTCTGGTTGATGTTCTTATTATTGTTCTTGTTCTTGTTCTTATTATTGTTCTTGTTCTTGTTCTTGATCTTGTTCTTGTTCTTGTTGTTGTTGTTGTTGGTGCTGGTGTTGGTGTTGGTGTTGGTGTTGTTGTTCTTGTTATTGTTATTGTTGGTGTTGGTGTTGGTGTTGGTGTTGGTGTTGGTGTTGTTGTTGTTGTTGTTGGTGTTGTTGGTGTTGTTGTTGTTGGTGTTGTTGTTGTTGGTGGTGTTGGTGTTGTTGTTGTTGTTGGTCTTGTTGTTGTCGTTGATGTTGATGTTGGTCTTGTTGTTGTTCTTGTTCTTGTTCTTGTTGTTGTGGTTGTTGTTGTTCTTGTTGTTGTGGTTGTTGTTGTTGTTATTGTTGTTGTTATTGTTGTTGTTGTTCTTGTTATTGTTGTTGTTGTTCTTGTTCTTGTGTTTGTTCTTCTTCTTGTTCTTCTTCTTGTTCTTCTTCTTGTTCTTCTTCTTGTTCTTCTTCTTCTTCTTGTTCTTCTTCTTCTTGTTGGTGTTGTTGGTGGTGGTGGTAATGTTGTTTTTGTTATTGGTGTTGTTGTTTTTGTTCTTGTTTTGGTTCTTGGTTTTCTTCTTCTTGTTGTTGCTGTTTATGGTGTTGTTGCTGTTTATGGTGGTGGTAGAGTAGAGGTGGTGGTGTTGTTGGGGTTGGTGTTACCCTTGTAGCTTTTTGTCTTGGTTTTGTAGTGGCCGAAAATCGTTAAATAGGTAATGTTTTCGCGCGTTTTTGGAACTCTCGGAGTAAAAAATACCGTAAATACCAATGTGTTGGGTGGATCGGAAGCCCAAAACCACGGTAGTATTTACGATGTTTTTTGCCACTGGTAGCAAAAAGCACGGTATTTACAATGGTTTTTGGCCAGTACTTAGCAAAAACACTGGTATTTACGGATGTTTCACCATATAAAAAAAGTGGTTTCTTGATCCGAAAAGAATAAAAATAGTGTAAATTACAATGTTTTGAGTCTGCTCTTAGGGTGCGTGGAGAGGGGGGGGTGAGGTACTAAAATGACTAGCAATTTCCTGAATAATCAGGTAACGGGGCTGGCCGCCCTCCCCTTTACGTCGTAAAGTAAAACTTAAGGGAGCCCCTCTGGAGCTACCTTTCGTGATTTTGTGATTTTTTTCAATTCTGTTTCGGTAGGCTACGCAATGCTATACATTCCCTTTTGTCACTAGATTTTTTGATAGGGGCATCCTTCTGTTATTCTGAGATTTCTGATGCATATTGACGGGGCATTCTCTAAAAGCGTCCCTCATCGAAGGAAATTTAGAAGTCAAACTTCCGACAATATGGACAGATAAAAAGCAGAGAAAGAGTCGGAAGAAAGCAAAAAAGAGTAGAAGAAAAAGAGTAAGAAGAAAAAAGAAGCAGATACGCGAAAAGGTAGGAAAGTCGCGAAACACTTTGTTTTTCCAATGATTTGGGGCTCTGGAGGGTCGAAAAGTAGGCTCGCTAAAGCGGCGGGTGCGGAGCCAGCTGGCCAGATGAAAGATGAAAAGTTGCACGCCGTTGTGGTGCAGAAAATACACCAGCGTCAGACCACTTTTGGCAGTTACGATGTCAAAAAAGTGTACGCCGTTATAGCGCGAAACACATTTCGAAATCAAAACATACAAAACACACCAGCGTCGGACCACTTTTAGAAGTTAAGATGTCGAAAAAGTATACGCCGTTATGGCGCAAAGTACATTTCGAAGTCAAAATATACAAAGCACACCATTCCCGGACCACTTTTGGAAGTTAAAATATCGAAAAAGTGTACGCCGTTGTGGCGCGAAGCACATTTCGAAGTAAAAATGTACAAAACACTATATGTCCGTATCACTTTTGGAGGTTCAAATGTCGAAAAAGTGCACGCCGTTGTAACGCGAAGCATATTTCGAAGTAAAAATATACAAAACACTAGGGGTTCGGACCACTTTAGAGGTTCAGATGTCGCTTCGCCGCTTCGCTTCACTACATTACACTACGTTACATTACACCACACTCCACTATACTACACTACATTACACTACACTACGCTCCACTACACTACACTACATTAAATTACACTACACTCCACTACACTACATTACACTACACTACGCTCCACAACACTACAACTACAACTACACTCCACTACACTAAATTGCACTACACTACACTACATTACGCTACACTACATTACGCTACACTACATTACGCTACACTACACTCCACTACACTACACTCCACTACACTACACTACATTACACTACACTACCTTCCACTACACTTCACTACATTACACTACACTGCACTCCACTACACTACAATTACAACTACGACTACACAACTACACTCCCCTACACGAAATTACACTACACTACACTACATTACACTACACTACACTACATTCCACTACACTCCACTACACTACACTACATTACACTACACTACAATACACTGAATGACACTGCACCACAGATAGACAGGTAGACAAATAGACAGATAGACAGATAGACAGATAGACAGATAGATAGATAGATAGATAGACAGGTAGACAGATAGACAGATAGACAGATGAAAGAGAGAGAGAGAGAGATAGATAGATAGATAGGTAGATAGGTAGATAGGTAGATAGGTAGATAGGTAATTAGATGAAAGAGGGAAAAAGAGAGATAGATAGCTAGATAGATAGATACATAGAAGATAGATAGGTAGGTAGATAGTCAGGGAAAGAGAGAGACAGAGAGGAGACCTCAAGCATCTTTCGGTCCATCAGTGGATTCGCTTTGCCATCCCTGATTCACAACAACCAACCTCTCCTATAGGTTTCCTATTTTTGAAACTTCCGCCACCGCCTTGTGCGGGGCTACTGGTATTTCGAAATATGTTTTAAACATTGAGCTGGAGTGGAAGGGGGGAGAACACTTGTCGCTGAAGCTTGACATGTAGCACCCCCTGCAAAATAATTATGTGAAAGGGGGTCAACATATTTTTGAAATAATATTATTCTAGGGAACCCCTGGGGAAAGACATTTTGAGGGGGGGTTAATGGAAATTGTTTCCAGGTGTTCCTAGGTCAAGTCGATGAATCGAATGTATGTCAAGCCCCATTGAAATAGTTATGTTTTATTATTTTAAGGGGGATGGGGGGTAACTAAGGTAGGGGTGACTGTGAACCAAATGGCTACTGAAGCTTCGGCAGTTTCATTGGGCAATGGACAAACATTCTTGACACCACAAAACGGCAATGCTACGATAGGTTCAACCAAAATTATTTCGAAATAATTGCTTGGCACCTGATCCCTCGTTGGAAAATTATTTTGGGGGTCGGAACCCGTTAAAATAATTTCTAGCCCAGAAATTAGTTTTGCATGGTTTGACCTATGCCAGAAGTATATGGTTTTCGCATGAAATTAATAATTATTTCTGAAAATATATTTTGGTACGTGATCCCCCTGAAATAATATAGCTAAGGTAGCAGTGATGAATTTTATTTATTTAAATTAATTATCCTTAAAATTATTGAAGGGTGATAGCCAGAAATTGCCGAATTGTTGAGTAAACTACAAACTATTTGCTGGGGAAGGGGGGGGATCCTCACCAATCAGAGATTTATATTATATATATATATTACCTAATTTTATTGTATATTCGAAAGAAAAAAATATATATTTATAAATATGGTTATATAGTTATATGTCAGATTGCTACTAGCCTATAAATACCCAATAAATTCCGAATAAATACAAGCCACAATGCCCCAGTATAAAATTTTGCGGATCTTTGCGACGGGATATAATATTATAGTATTTATGGAAAGAAATAGGATCAAATATAATTATATATTCCCATTGAGATCCATTGAGATCCATTGGGTAAAATGCGCTGCACAGGCCAGGTAATTCAAATTTAAAATTGTTGCAAATTGAATATCAATGTAGTATATTGTAGTGGAACCTGTCTCTAAAAAATATAAAAATAATTGTATAGACCTCCAATATGCCTAAAATAATACCTCTATGAAATATACAACACAAACATAAAGATCCTCTTATATAAATAAGATTAAATTAGTTTACAGGTCAGGGCCTCTATGAAATATAACACAAATATAAAAAAAAAATATATTATGCCTTATTATATATAAATAAAATTAAATCATTTCTCAGGTGTTATTTTCCCAATTAAAAAATTAAAAAAAAAAGAAATTAATGAGCACAAATCCTCCCTTTTTATAGTGGATATTCAAGAAGATATTATGTTCCAATTTTCTATGGTATTCCAGATATTTTTTTTTGTATATATATATAGAATTAGTACATATAAAAAAAAATATATATCATAATATTATATATAATAGATATATATATATTGGTTATATATAAATAATTATATATATAATATAAAAGTATAAATATATATAATTATATATATATGTATATATATATATTAATTTAAATATAAATAATTATATATATATATATATTAATATATATATATAATTATATAAAAATATATATTAGAATATATATAATTAAATAAATATATATATAATTAAATATATAATTAGATATATATATAAATATAAATATAAATATATATATATATATATTTATTTATAGAAATTATATATATAACATAATTATAACATAATTCTATATATATAATTCTATATTTATATAATTATATAAATAATTCTATATATAATTATATATATATAAATAGTTATATATATAACTATATATAAATAGAACTATATATATAAATATATAATTCTGTATATAATTCTATATATATATATAATTATATATTTAATTATATATATATATAATTTTATATATATATAACTATATATATAATTCTATTTATAGCTATATATTTAATATATTTTTAATATATAACTAAATATATAAAATTCTATATATAACTATATATATAACTATATATATAAAATTCTATATATAACTATATATATAACAATATATATTTAACTATATATATAACTATATATATAATTATATATATAACTATATATATAACTATATATATAACTATATATATAACTTGATTATCTCACGTAATGCTTATAACATTGCAAAAATCCGGGGCACGGTGCGGGGCACCGAGGGTGGCACGGTCAGGGGCTGGAGATCAAAAAAGTTTGTGCTTGACCGCTCAAAAACTAGGACATCTGGTGCTTGGGATAGCTCACTAGCGCGGTCTAATGCATGTCACAACTTGGAGATGATTGGTGGGTAGTGTTGAAGTACATCCTGGCAGAAGTTAGTACCCAGGTACTACCCAGGAATCGACCTGACAGTTGCGCCAAGCATTATAGACGCCAAACCGTTTCGGTGACACTTACGATAAGCATTATAATTCTGCAATGCTTAGCATAACTGTTCCAGGATTCCTGGGTAGTACCTGGGCAGTGTCTGGGTAGTCCTGGGAAGTCCTGGGCAATCCTGGGCGGTTCTGGGTTAAGAATCTGATAGCCGAACCCCTTATGGTCAAAGGAACCCAAGCTTGGACATTGCAAGAGTCAAATTCTATTTCCACAGCACTTTACTTCCAGAACCATGAAAGAACATAGAATTAGTGCCCAGGAACCCAGAAATAGCGCCCAGGAACCCAGATTGTGAATTTGACGTTATAAGCATTACATGGGGAAACCAATATATAACTATATATATAACTATATATATACTATATATACAACTATATATATAACTATATATATATAACTATATATATATAACTATATATATAACATTATATAACTATATATGTGCGTGTGTATGTGTTCATATATTCTTCTTAAATGTAGTAAAACCTATAGTTTATATTCATGTTTTAGGCAACTATATTCAAATTGCGGTTCAATAAAAATGAGCAGGAGTTATGGATCTTTGACCCAAAATGGCTGCTCCCGGACATGAACCACATCATTCATGCCAGGTCCGCGCATATCATCACCTGGGAATCAACTGGGTTCGAAACTAGACACTCACAGCACACATGTCAAATGCTTATAAATGCTCATCACTCGGATCGAGGCTTGGAAACTTCGTGCGCCCTGACGGTGAAACGCGCATACCTTGCCAATCTCAGAGGCGTGGGATGGGAGAAGCAGAAAAGCTTGAGTGACTGCCAACTCGACACTTGTTGAGCCTTCTTCTCCAGAATGTGCGCGAGATGCAAAACCCTGACAAATACAAAACAAGATCCACAACAACTAGTTGGCACATGCTACTTGCACTGACTCAGGCTCAGACTTTCTCCACCTTCTCAGAAGCACTGCCGCTACTTCCAGGCCGTGCATGTCCTTACAGTGTAAGAATCTCCTCTATATATCTACAAGTCGTCGCGCTGCAAAGAATCGGTCCTATGGATGTACTTGACGCTGATCCTGCGATTGCAGCTCCGGCTCCACGAAACAACCTAGCACGTTGCTGCAGGATGTGAGTCTGGAGGGAGCATCTGCACATTGCTGCCCGCATAAGAAGTCATAAGAATCGGTCGCGGTTACCGGAAACTTATGCCGTTATGCAGTTGCATTCGGAAACTAATACCAGTTGCATTCGGAAACTTATATTCGGAAACAAACGCACTTGTATTCGGAAACATATATTCGACAAGTAATACAGTTGCATTCCGAAACTAATGTTCAGGGTCTGTATTCGGAAACTTATATTCTGAAACTAATACAGATGTATTCGGAAACTAATGATCCACCATGTCCTCGGCACCAAATGCCTTTTTCCGCTCACATGCATGTGAGTTCTATGCACACGTTTTGTCCACACGCCAGCCTTTGATGAGTTTGGCACTCATCGACTTCAGTGGAGCTGGAGTCTCGTCCGAAGCCAGATACGCTTGACATGTGAGATCTTTTCTCTTCTCTATTGCGCCCAATGGCAATGAAACGGGCAAGGGGTGAAGCACCTCAATTCGAACCTTGACGTGGGCTCACACGCACAGGTCCAGAGGAAGTCGCACATATGTTTTGTTAATTTCCAAGACTACGCATGTATTTGCCAAAGGGGGTGGCAATTTTGAATTGTTCTGGTGGAAAAAGGAACGTGTTGTTCAGAGGGGTCGCAAGTTTGTCTCGTTAGTTAACAAAAATATGCATGTATTTGCCAGAGGAGATGGCAATTTTGAATTGTTCTGGTGGAAAAAGGAACCTGTTTTTCAGAGGGGTGGCAATTATGTTTTGCTAGTTGGCAAGAATACGCATGTATTTGCCAGAAGGAGGTAGCAATTTTGAATTATTCTGATGGTACAGAAACGGGTTGTTCAGTTAACAAGATTCCGCGTGCATTTGCCAGACGAGGTGGCAATTTTGAATTGCCTTCTAGTCGTGACATTGTGGTTCAAATTCAGCGGGGGTCACAATTTCTTTTGTTCGTTGGCAAGACTACGCATGTATTTGCCAGAGGGGTTGGCAATTTTGAATGGTTCTGGTCCTGGTGGAAAAAGAAACGTGTTGTTCAGAGGGTTGGTAATTATGTTTTGCTAGTTAGCAAGAACACGCATGTATTTGCCAGAGGGGCTGGCAATTTCGAATTGTTCTGGTGGACAAAGAAATGTGTTTTTCAGAGATGGTCGCAAATTTGTTTTGTTCGTTGGCAAGACTACGCATGTATTTGCCAGAGGGGGTGGCAATTTTGAATTGTTCTGGTGGACAAAGAAATGTGGTTTTCAGAGGGGTGGAAAGTTTGTTTTCTTTGTTAACAAGAATGCGCATGTATTTGCCAGAAGGGGGTAGCAATTTTGAATTATTCTGGTGGAAAAAACAACATGTTTTTCAGAGGGTTGGAAAGTGGAAAGTTTGTTTTCTTTGTTAACAAGAATACGCATGTATTTGGCGGAAGGGGTGGCAATTTGAATGGTTCTGGTGGAAAAAGGAACGTGTTGTTCAGAGGGTTAGAAATTATGTTTTGCTGGTTAGCAAGCATACGCATGTATTTGCCAGAGGGGTTGGCAATTTCGAATTGTTCTGGTGGAAAAAGAAATGTGTTTTTCAGAGGTGGAAGCAAATTTGTTTTGTTCGTTGACGAGACTACGCATGTATTTGCCAGGGGTGGTGGCAATTTGGAATTGCCTTCGAGGCATGACATTGTGGTTCAGAGGGGGTTCGCAAGTTTGTTTTGCTCGTTGGCAAGACTACGCATGTATTTGCCACAGAGGGTGGCAATTTTGAATTGTTCTGGTGGAAAAAGAAACGTGTTGTTCAGAAGGGTGGCACTTATGTTTTGCTAGTTAGCAAGAATATGCATGTATTTGGCGGAAGGGTGGCAATTTTGAATGGTGCTGGTGGAAAAAGAAACGTGTTGTTCAGAGGGGTGGCAATTATGTTTTGCTAGGTAGCAAGAATAGGCATGTATTTGCCAGAGGGGGTTGCAATTTTGAATGGTTCTGGTGGAAAAAGAAACGTGTTGTTCAGAGAGGTAGCAATTATGTTTTGCTAGTTAGCAAGCATATGAATGTATTTGCCAGAGGGGGTGGCAATTCTGAATTGTTCTGGGGACAAAGAAACGTGTTTTTCAGAGGGGTGGAAAGTTTGCTTTCTTCGTTAACAAGAATACGCATGTATTTGCCAGAGGGGTAGCAATTTTGAATGGTTCTGGTGGAAAAAGGAACGTATTTTTCAGAGGGGTGGCAATGATGCCTTGCTAGTTAGCAAGGATATGAAAGGATACGCATATATTTGCCAGAGGGGGTAGCAATTTTGAATTGTTCTGGTGGACAAAGAAACGTGCTGTTCAGAGGGGTGGCAAGCGTGTTTTCTTTGTTAACAAGAATACGCATGTATTTGCCAGCGGAGGTGGCAATTTTGAAGTGTTCTTTAGAAAAAGGAACCTGTTGTTCAGAGGGTCGGCAAATTTGTTTCTTTGTTAACAAGACTATGCATGGATTTGCCAGAGACATGTTGTTCATAGGGGCGGCAAGTTTGTTTTGTTCGTTAACAAGAACACGCATGTGTTTGCCAGGGAGGAGGTGGCAATTTTGAATTGTCTTCTTGTAAACATGAACGTATGTTCCAGAGAGCGTGGCAAGTTTTTTTTGTAAGTTGATGAGACTATGCATGCATTTGCCAGATACGGTTGCAATGTTGATGTGTCAGCTGAGGGCTGGACTAAGACTTACTCATTTGTTTCGCATTGACGAACCATTTGTTTCTGAAAAATTAGGTTCTGAATCCGACTTCGTTAGTTTCTGAATCCGACTTCATTAGTTTCTGAATCCGAAACCATTAGTTTCCGAATCCGAAGACATTTGTTTCTGAGTCATTAGTTTCTGAATCCGAACACATTAGTTTCTAAATCCAATTAGTTGCTGAATCCGACCAAATGAGTTGTGGAATCATTAGTTGCTGAATCCACATTGGTTGCTGAATCCGAGTTTGTTCCATTTAATAAGAATCTGAGGCTCAAACCCTGGATTCCCAGCAGATGTGGAAGCCGTCTCAAAAGTATCCCTTCGCCTGTCCTGGATAGCAAGAGATCGCAAGTAGCTCCCATGGAAGGAAAGGACCGTCTAGAACATGGTTGTCCTTGGACATTGGGCGGCTCGTACCTGCCTGGCAAACAAATCACTTGATGCAGTACTTGTATGTACTTGTTCCATTACCTGCAAAGCTCCTGGCCTGTACTGCCCGCGCACTCAGAGGGTCTGCCTCTGGCATCCTGAAAATCGCCAGCTCTGTACGACATGCAAACATGCATTGAGCACCAAGAAAGCGGCAAGCACCAAGCAATACCAAGCACCTCTGTCTTCCACCGGTGCCGTGGATAATCTCTTTGACAGTGCCCCGCTGGTCCATCGCACGTCTCTCCTGAGCCTAGCCATGATGGGACGGCTCTTTTTCACACCAAGGCAAAACTACAAGATCTACAAGACTGGAGAAATAGGAAGATGTTGTGGATAGACGCTCCACATTGCATGCATCTAGTCACCCTGAAACCAACGACCTTCTCCCTGTCTTGTGCAACAGCTCTTGTTGCCTGATGGGCAGCACTGTATATGACCGTCCCGGTAAGCACGTAGCAGCACTCAGCATGACTTAGACTTTGTCAGTGGCGCCTCCATGATTCGGATCTTGTCTTGCTCAGCTTTTTCCAGCTTGGCCTGATGGGGCAATCTGTGTAGCACACAATGGCACATGCTGGTGCAACAATGAGGAGACCTATTTACAACACAATTACAATGACAACCTGAGAAGGGGGGAACGAAAGCCAGCATCCCATCTACCCCTATTTTCCACCATACTTTTCACCCAGAGACTCTTCAATACATTTCACCCATATACTTTTCACCCAGAGATTTTTCACCCAGAAACTCTTCTTGCACAGACTTTTCACCCATATACTTTTCACAAAGAGACTCTTCACCCAAATTTTTTTCTTGCACATACTTTTCGCCCATATACTTTTCAGCCAGAGATTCTTCACCCAGAAACTCTTCTTGCACAGACTTTTCACCCAGAGACTCTTCACCCAGAAACTCTTCTTGCGCATACTTTTCACCCATATATACTTTTTACCCAGAGACTTCACCCAGAAACTCTTCTTGCACATACTTTTCACCCAGATACTTTTCACCCAGAGACTCTTCTTGCACATACGTTTCACCCATATACTTTTCACCCAGAGACTCTTCACCCAGAAACTCTTCTTGCACATACTTTTCGCCAATATACTTTTCACCCAGAGACTCTTCACCTAGAAACTTTTCTTGCACATATTTTTCACCCATATACTGTCACCCAGAAACTCTTCTTGCACATATTTTTCACCCATATACTTTTCACCCAGAGACTCTTCAACTAGAAACTCTTCTTGCACATACATTTCACCCATATACTTTTCACCCAGAGATTCTTCACCCAGAAATTCTTCTTGCACAGACTTTTCACCCAGAGACTCTTCACCCAGAAACTCTTCGTCATACTTTTCACCCATATACTTTTTACCCATATACTTTTCACACAGAGACTCTTCACCTAGAAACTCTTCTTGCACATACTTTTCACCCATATACTTTTCACCCAGAGACTCTTCACCCAGAAACTCTTCTTGCACATACTTTTCACCCATATACTTTTCACCCAGAGACTCTTCACCCAGAAACTCTTATTGCACATACTTTTCACCCATACACTCTTCACCAAGAAACTCTTCTTGCACATACTTTTCACCCATATACTTTTCACCCAGAGACTCTTCACCCAGAAACTCTTCTTGCACATACTTTTCACCCATATACTCTTCACCCAGAAACTCTTCACCCAGAAACTCTTTTTGCACATACTTTTCACCCATATACTTTTCACCCAGAGACTCTTCACCCAGAAACTCTTCTTGCACATACTTTTCACCCGTATACTTTTCACCCAGAGACTCTTCACCCAGAAACTCTTCTTGCACATACTTTTCACCCATATACTTTTCACCCAGAGACTCTCCTTGCACATACGTTTCACCCATATACTTTTCACCCAGAGACTCTTCACCCAGAAACTCTTCTTGCACATACTTTTCACCAATATACTTTTCACCCAGAGACTCTGCACCCAGAAACCCTTCTTGCACATATTTTTCACCCATATACTTTCACCCAAAGACTCTTCTTGCACCTACTTTTCACCCATATACTTTTCACCCAGAGACTCTTCACCCAGAAACTCTTCTTGCACATACTTTTCACCAATATACTGTTCACATCTTTTCACCCAGAGACTCTTCACCCAGAAAACTCTTCTTGCACAGACTTTTCACCAAGAGACTCTTCACCCAGAAACTCTCCTGGCACAAACTTTTCACCCATATACTTTTCACCTAGAGACTCTTCACCCAGAAACTCTTCTTGCACATATAATGGTCCCACATCGGAGCCTCAATTTTACTTTTTACCCATATACTTTTCACCCAGAGACTCTTCTTGCACATACTTTTCACCCATATACTTTTCACCCAGAGACTCTTCACCCAGAAACTCTTCTTGCACATACATTTCACCCATATACTTTTCACCCAGAGATTCTTCACCCAGAAACTCTTCTTGCACATACTTTTCACCCATATACTTTTCACCCAGAGACTCTCCACCCAGAAACTCTTCTTGCACATACTTTTCACCCATATACTTTTCACCCAGAGACTCTTCACCTAGAAACTTTTCTTGCACATATTTTTCACCCATATACTTTCACCCAGAGACTCTGCACCCAGAAACCCTTCTTGCACATACTTTTCACCCATATACTTTTCACCCAGAGACTCTTCACCTAGAAACTTTTCTTGCACATATTTTTCACCCATATACTTTCACCCAGAAACTCTTCTTGCACATACATTTCACCCATATACTTTTCACCCAGAGACTCTTCACCTAGAAACTCTTCTTGCACATACATTTCACCCATATACTTTTCACCCAGAGATTCTTCACCCAGAAACTCTTCTTGCACAGACTTTTCACCCAGAGACTTTTCACCCAGAAACTCTTCTTGCACATACTTTTCACCCATATACTTTTTACCCAGAGAATACTTTTCACCCAGAGACTCTTCACCTAGAAACTCTTCTTGCACATACTTTTCACCCATATACTTTTCACCCAGAGACTCTGCACCCAGAAACTCTTCTTGCACATACTTTTCACCCATATACTTTTCACCCAGAGACTCTTCACCCAGAAACTCTTCTTGCACATCAGTTCGCCCATACACTTTTCACCCAGAGATTTTTCACCCAGAAACTCTCCTTGCACAGACTTTTCACCCAGAGACTCTTCTTGCACATACTTTTCGCCCATATACTTTTTACCCAGAACTCTTCACCCAGAAACTCTTCTTGCACATACTTTTCACCCATATACTTTTCACCCACAGACTCTTCACCCAGAAACTCTTCTTGTGTGAGCATTACTTTTCACCCCACATACTTGTCACCCCCAGAGACTCTTCACCCAGAAAGAAACCTCTTCTTGCACAAACTTTTCACCCATATACTTTTTTTACCAGAGGGAATACTTTGCACCCCAGAGGACTCTTCCCCCTAGAGAAAATCTTCTGCAACATACTTTTTACCCATATACTTTTCACCCAGAACCCAGAGACTCGCACCCAGAAACCCTTATTGCACATACTTTCACCCATATAATTTTCACCAAAGAATTCTTCACCAAGACAAACTCTTATTTCACATACCTTGTGGGCTGTCACCAATATACTTTTCACCCAGCGACTCTTCACTAGAAGAAGAAAACTTTTCTTGCCCATATTTTTCAACCCATTACTTTCCCAAGCGCACTTTCTTGCACCTACTTATCACCCATATACTTTTCACCCAGAAGACTCTTCACCCAGAGAAAATCTTCTTGCACATACTTTCACCCAATATACTTTCACATTCTTTTCACCCAGAGACTCTTCCACCAGACAAACTCTTCTTGCACAGACTTTTCACCCAGAGACTCTTCACCCAGAAACTCTTCTTGCACAAACTTTTCACCCATATACTTTGCACCTAGAGACTCTTCACCCAGAAACTCTTCTTGCACATATAATGGTCCCACATCGGAACCTCAATTTTTCCATTGTGTTTTCCATCCCATCAATTTCCGTCATTTTACTCTTATTTTACTTGGCATCATTTTGGTCCCACATCAGAGCCGCAATTTTTCCAATATGTTTTCCATTGTTTTTCTCCACTTCTTCATCATAGTCCCTCGATTTTTCCATTGCTTTTCCATCGCTAATGGTCTCACATCGAAGCCACATTTTTTTCATTTTTTCCATTGCTTTTCCATAGTTTTACTCGACATCATTTTCCCCTCCATTCCAGTCTCCCCAGTGTTTTTTTCACAGTTTTTCCTCCAGTTTTACTCAATCGTCCCATATTTTACGCTATCAATTTATCCTTCCATTTCATCAATTTTTCCAGTGTTTTGCCATGGTGTTACTCGATTTCTCCATCATTACCCTTCTATTATCTCAGTGTGTCTAACGCTTACCCAAATGCACCTTCCACAATCCCTACAGTTGCACCGTATAAACGGTTTTGCTCGGTTCTTCCAGGTTTTTTTTCTGTGCTTCTACTCCATAGTGGTCACACATCGAAACTGCAATTTATCCATTGCTTTTCCATTGTTTCACGCGTGCTTTACGCGATAATGGTCCCACATCGGAGCCTCAATTTTACTTGGCATCATTTTACCCTCTCCCTATTCTTTCCACCGTTTCGCCTCGCGTTTTAATCAATTTTCCAAGCGTTCTACTCAAATTTTCCATTGCTTTCCCATTTTTTTCCATTGTTTTTTGTCACCCAGAGACTCTTCACCTAGAAACTCTTCTTGCACATACTTTTCACCCATATACTTTTCACCCAGAGACTCTTCTTGCACATACGTTTCACCCATATACTTTTCACCCAGAGACTCTTCACCCAGAAACTCTTCTTGCACATACTTTTCACCAATATACTTTTCACCCAGAGACTCTTCACCTAGAAACTTTTCTTGCACATATTTTTCACCCATATATTTTCATCCAGAAACTTTTCTTGCACATACTTTTCAACCATATACTTTTCACCCAGAGACTCCTCACCCAGAAACTCTTCTTGCACATACATTTCACCCATATACTTTTCACCCAGAGATTCTTCACCCAGAAACTCTTCTTGCACAGACTTTTCACCCAGAGACTCTTCACCCAGAAACTCTTCGTGCACATACTTTTCACCCATATACTTTTTACCCATATACTTTTCACCCAGAGACTCTTCACCTAGAAACTCTTCTTGCACATACTTTTCACCCATATACTTTTCACCCAGAGACTCTGCACCCAGAAACCCTTCTTGCACATACTTTTCACCCATATACTTTTCACCCAGAGACTCTTCACCCAGAAACTCTTCTTGCACATCAGTTCACCCATTCACTTTTCACCCAGAGACAGAGATTCTTCACCCAGAAACTCTCCTTGCACAGACTTTTCACCCAGAGACTCTTCTTGCACATACTTTTCGCCCATATACTTTTTACCCAGAACTCTTCACCCAGAAACTCTTCTTGCACATACTTTTCACCCATATACTTTTCACCCAGAGACTCTTCACCCAGAAACTCTTCTTGCACATACTTTTTCCCAGGAAACTCTTCTTGCACATACTTTTCACCCATATACTTTTCACCCAGAGAATCTTCACCCAGAAACTCTTCTTGCACATACTTTTCACCCATATACTTTTCACCCAGAGACTCTTCACCCAGAAACTCTTCTTGCACATACTTTTCACCCAGATACTTTTCACCCAGAGACTCTTCACCCAGAAACTCTTCTTGCACATACTTTTCACCAATATACTTTTCACCCAGAGACTCTTCACCTAGAAACTTTTCTTGCACATTTTTTCACCCATATACTTTCACCCAAAGACTCTTCTTGCACCTACTTTTCACCCATATACTTTTCGCCCAGAGACTCTTCACCCAGAAACTCTTCTTGCACAGACTTTTCACCCAGAGACTCTTCACCCAGAAACTCTTCTTGCTCAAACTTTTCACCCATATACTTTTCACCTAGAGACTCTTCACCCAGAAACTCTTCTTGCACATATAATGGTCCCACATCGGAGCCTCAATTTTACTTTTCACCCATATACTTTTTACCCATATACTTTTCACCCAGAAACTTTTCTTGCACATACTTTTCACCCATATACTTTTCACCCAGAGACTCTTCACCCAGAAACTCTTCTTGCACATACTTTTCACCAATATACTTTTCACCCAGAGACTCTTCACCTAGAAACTTTTCTTGCACATATTTTTCACCCAGAGACTCTTCACCCAGAAACTCTTCTTGCACAGACTTTTCACCCATATACTTTCCACCCAGAGACTCTTCACCCAGAAACTCTTCTTGCACATACGTTTCACCCATATACTTTTCACATCTTTTCACCCAGAGACTCTTCACCCAGAAACTCTTCTTGCACATATTTTTCACCCATATACTTTCACCCAGAAACTCTTCTTGCACATACTTTTCACCCATATACGTTTCACATCTTTTCACCCAGGGACTCTTCACCTAGAAACTCTTCTTGCACATACATTTCACCCATATACTTTTCACGCAGAGATTCTTCACCCAGAAACTCTTCTTGCACAGACTTTTCACCCAGAGACTCTTCACCCAGAAACTCTTCTTGCACATACTTTTCACCAATATACTTTTCACCCAGAGAATACTTTTCACCCAGAGACTCTTCACCTAGAAACTCTTCTTGCACATACTTTTCACCCATATACTTTTCACCCAGAGACTCCGCACCCAGAAACCCTTCTTGCACATACTTTTCACCCATATACTTTTCACCCAGAGACTCTTCACCCAGAAACTCCTCTTGCACATCAGTTCGCCCATACACTTTTCACCCAGAGATTCTTCACCCAGAAACTCTCCTTGCACAGACTTTTCACCCAGAGACTCTTCTTGCACATATTTTTCACCCAGAGACTCTGCACCCAGAAACTCTTCTTGCACCTACTTTTCACCCATATACTTTTCACCCAGAGACTCTTCACCCAGAAACTCTTCTTGCACATACTTTTCACCCATATACTTTTCACATCTTTTCACCCAGAGACTCTTCACCCAGAAACTCTTCTTGCACAGACTTTCACCCAGAGATTCTTCACCCAGAAACTCTCCTTGCACATACGTTTCACCCATATACTTTTCACCCAGAGACTCTTCACCCAGAAACTCTTCTTGCACATACTTTTCACCAATATACTTTTCACCCAGAGACTCTTCACCTACAAACTTTTCTTGCACATATTTTTCACCGATATACTTTCACCCAGAGACTCTTCTTGCACCTACTTTTCACCCATATACTTTTCACCCAGAGACTCTTCACCCAGAAACTCTTCTTGCACATACTTTTCACCAATATACTTTTCACATCTTTTCACCCAGAGACTCTTCACCCAGAAACTCTTCTTGCACAGACTTTCACCCAGAGATTCTTCACCCAGAAACTCTCCTTGCACAAACTTTTCACCCATATACTTTGCACCTAGAGACTCTTCACCCAGAAACTCTTCTTGCACATATAATGGTCCCACATCGGAGCCTCAATTTTTCCATTGTGTTTCCATCCCATCAATTTCCGTCATTTTACTCTTATTTTACTTGGCATCATTTTGGTCCCACATCAGAGCCGCAATTTTTCCAATATGTTTTCCATTGTTTTTCTCCACTTCTTCATAGTCCCCCGATTTTTCCATTGCTTTTCCATCGCTAATGGTCTCACATCGAAGCCACATTTTTTTCATTTTTTCCATTGCTTTTCCATAGTTTTACTCGACATCATTTTCCCCTCCATTCCTGTCTCCCCAGTGTTTTTTTCACAGTTTTTCCTCCAGTTTTACTCAATCGTCCCATATTTTACGCTATCAATTTATCCTTCCATTTCATCAATTTTTCCAGTGTTTTGCCATGGTGTTACTCGATTTCTCCATCATTACCCTTCTATTATCTCAGTGTGTCTAACGCTTACCCAAATGCACCTTCCACAATCCCTACAGTTGCACCGTATAAACGGTTTTGCTCGGTTCTTCCATTGTTTTTTTTTCTGTGCTTCTACTCCATAGTGGTCACACATCGAAACTGCAATTTTTCCATTGCTTTTCCATTGTTTCACGCGTGCTTTACGCGATAATGGTCCCACATCGGAGCCTCAATTTTACTTGGCATCATTTTACCCTCTCCCTATTCTTTCCACCGTTTCGCCTCGCGTTTTAATCAATTTTCCAAGCGTTCTACTCAAATTTTCCATTGTTTTCCCATTTTTGTTTCCATTGTTTTATGTCAAAGTCCCTCCTTTTTTCCATTGTTTTTCTCATCATTTTCCCCTCCTTTCCCATTTTTTTCCCATTGTTTTATGTCATATTCCCTCATTTTTTCATTGTTTTTCTCATCATTTTCCCCTCCATTGCAATCTGCCCAGATCCACCTCGGAGGGCGGACCAGGGGGGAATCGATACCCCAACGTCACCCAATTGCCACCTGGTACATAACCCTAAAAAAAGTTTACCCGGTCCACCTTTTTTACCACCTATTTTCCTCATTTTTGACCGTTTCGGCTCGCTCTGCCCCCAGACCCCCTTAACTCACTTTGTTCGCAAAAATAACTTCGCCTAGCCTAGCGGCTGGCTTTCGTGATTATGTGGTGCATTCTTGATTCAGTGTGTTCATGCCAACTTGATTCTTGATTCTTGTATGCTTCAAATTGCTTCAAGCCTTGCGAGCTTTCTGCACAGGTGACAGCTCGTCCTCCTCTCTTCTCTCCTCGTCTCTCCTCTCTTCTTTTCTCTCTTCTTTTCTCTCCTCCTCTCTTCTCTCTTCCTCTCTTCTCTCTTCCTCTCTTTTGCCTGCAGTATTCAAACACTTGGTGTGGTGCATGGTCGTTGCACTGCCCACTGAACTTCGTCACAGCAAGCGTGCCTCCATTGGAGCTGCGAGCTGAGTTGGTCCTAGATTCGGTAGGGTCCTTGACTCTCCTGCCCAAAACGCAGATGCACTTGCACAATGCCCGCGCAAACAAACAAAATGCCCACTGCCTCTTGGTTTTTGAGATTTGCCTCACAAAACGGGCAAGTCATGGCAAATCATACCTGTTCAGAACTTATCAGCGTGAAGAACTTTTGCAGTGTTGCTGGCTGTGTCCATCATGTTTTGGCTCCGTAAGCCGAGGGCTTCTCCGTTTGATCTGGCCTGGTCAATTCATAGGCCAACTTGAAGAATTAGTTCAAAATATTTTATAATATATTGTATATTTAATAATATCGATATCGCTCTCTCTCTCTCTCTCTCTCGCTCGCCATCGCCAACTTCAAGACTTCTGCTACCAACGATTTTGTCCATTTGACGTCTCCAGCACCTTGCCTCTCTGCTTCCGCTGGCAGACTTCCCTCGTCACACATCCCAGCTGAAGTAGGTCTAACTATATAAAGCGTTCCAAACTACACTCCTCCACTGCAACAGCATCGCCTCGCTTTCCTTCCAACGGCGCATCTCTTCGGCGAAGGCTGCGTTCTGGCACATTCGAGCTTGCTCACCACATGTCTCCACAAGGCCAAGATTTAAAGTCCGATCGAGTGTAATTGATCGCCTGGAAACTTTGCGATGTGCTGTGTCTATATTAGTCTCTCTATCTATCATTATCTATCTATTTATATATATATATATATCATTATATATCCGCCCACCGGTCCTCAGCTTTTGACTTCTGGATTCTCTCCAAAGCCTTGTCATCATCTGCTTCCTGCTTGGGATGATTGCACATCATTGGTAGCAGGGTAATTAATCACGAAGAGTCCACCTGACACGTACAGCAGCTGTACAGCAAGTCTCGTAGTTCGGCCCTCCTTGAGCGCGCGGATCATGTCAAGGTCGGTGTTTCTCCTCTCTTCTTTCTCGCCCTCCGTCTGGCCCGCACTGATGGGTCTTTCAGCTTCCAATTCTCCGATAGGTTTCATTGCCTGCGGCTCCCAGCGAACGTTTGGTTTTTGCATTCGCAGAGATAGATAGCAGTTTTCTATGGTGACACCTCCTGGCATTGGACATAGCCGGCCTGCTCTTCCGTGCTTTGCCTGAATAATGCATTCAAATACAAGCTCCGCAGCTTGAGGGATGGGAGTAAGAATGTGTTGCACTGTGTTGCTCCGTGTTGCCCTGTTTGCTTTCCCTGTGTATTGCAGACAGGACACTTTGGCAACACCAAAGTCGAAGAGCCCTGCAATGACTCCTGAAAGAAGTGGTGCGAACTGGAGAGAAAAGCGTGTGATCAAGAAGCCAAACCAACAACACAAAGGAACGTAACAAATGTATGGCATCATACTGCACCACTCTAAAATCGAAGGGCACTCAGTTCACGATCAGCCGATCCTCCAGCCCTCCGATTACTGTTGCCTTAGCTGGGACTTGTGATGGACTTCTGGATGCACATCGGTCTTTTGATCTGTGATGAGCTGTCTATGGCTCAGACTCCAAAGGGAATAGCCAAGGTGTGTGAGGCTGTCGTATCGCCATCCAGGTTGTCTTGCAGGATCCCCTGTTTGAACGCTGGAGCAAAACAAACATGGATACGGGATGCTGGAAGACGCTGGAAGATGCTGGAAGAAATGGAAGAAATGGAAGAAATGGAAGACATTATACAAATGGAAGAATTGAATTTCAAAAACACACCAAGCCCCGCCTTCAGGGACTTGTCACCATCTGGATCTGCGATACAGAATTCACCGGTGTAAAGGCGTGTTAAGCCTGACGTCAAGGCATCAAATTAACAAACATATACAAACATAATAAACGTTCACAATTTGCTCCAACAATCCGACAAACATCAACAATCATATCCAAACCAACTGGCTTTGTCTCAGCCCTGTCCAGTCGGTCCATTTGAACGTAACTGCCTCCAGTAAAAGTTCCAGACTCGTCGCCTTCCTTCAATGCGACATAATGCGACATGAAGTAAAGTGAGTTTGTTGCAATGGTCATGGCCGTACCGCGTTTCGGTCATTTTCAGTTGGCATGTCATGCTATGTTGCGCTGCACGTCTCCTCAATCACCTGGCCCGCGCCCCAACTGGAGCCCAGGTCTGACTCTGTGCTGTCCAGCCTCAACCATCACTACGCTTTGAACCCAGAAAAGTTCCAGAAGGTTCTACTCACTGGTCCTCATGACTTTAATATCCGCCGACCCTGCCGACAGCAGGGAGAAGAGGGGGGAGTGCGTCAGAGAAGAGGGACAAGAGGCAAGCTGCAAGTTCAAGACCACAGGTGTAAGAAACCAGGGAACAAAAGGGGCAAGAGGCTAGCTGCAAGAATCAGCGAGCAAGAGCCAAGCTGCAACTTCAAGAAAACAGGGGACAAGAAACGGCAAGAGCAAAAACACCTGAGAAGGGGGGAACGAAAGCCAGCATCCCATCTACCCCTATTTTCCACCATACTTTTCACCCAGAGACTCTTCAATACATTTCACCCATATACTTTTCACCCAGAGATTTTTCACCCAGAAACTCTTCTTGCACAGACTTTTCACCCATATACTTTTCACAAAGAGACTCTTCACCCAATTTTTTTTCTTGCACATACTTTTCGCCCATATACTTTTCACCCAGAGATTCTTCACCCAGAAACTCTTCTTGCACAGACTTTTCACCCAGAGACTCTTCACCCAGAAACTCTTCTTGCACATACTTTTCACCCATATATACTTTTTACCCAGACACTTCACCCAGAAACTCTTCTTGCACATACTTTTCAGATACTTTTCACCCAGATACTTTTCACCCAGAGACTCTTCACCAGAAACTCTTCTTGCACATACTTTTCACCCATATACTTTTCACCCAGAGACTCTTCACCCAGAAACTCTTCTTGCACATACTTTTCACCAATATACTTTTCACCCAGAGACTCTTCACCTAGAAACTCTTCTTGCACATACTTTTCACCCATATACTTTTCACCCAGAGACTCTTCTTGCACATACTTTTCACCCATATACTTTTCACCCAGGGACTATTCACCCAGAAACTCTTCTTGCACATACTTTTCACCAATATACTTTTCACCCAGAGACTCTTCACCTAGAAACTTTTCTTGCACATATTTTTCACCCATATACTTTCACCCAGAAACTTTTCTTGCACATACTTTTCACCCATATACTTTTCACCCAGACTCTTCACCCAGAAACTCTTCTTGCACATACATTTCACCCATATACTTTTCACCCAGAGATTCTTCACCCAGAAAGTCTTCTTGCACAGACTTTTCACCCAGAGACTCTTCACCCAGAAACTCTTCGTGCACATACGTTTCACCCATATACTTTTTAGCCATATACTTTTTACCCAGAGACTCTTCACCTAGAAACTCTTCTTGCACATACTTTTCACCCATATACTTTTCACCCAGAGACTCTGCACCCAGAAACCCTTCTTGCACATACTTTTCACCCATATACTTTTCACCCAGAGACTCTTCACCCAGAAACTCTTCTTGCACATCAGTTCACCCATACATTTTTCACCCAGAGATTCTTCACCCAGAAACTCTCCTTGCACAGACTTTTCACCCAGAAACTCTTTTTGCACATACTTTTCGCCCATATACTTTTTACCCAGAACTCTTCACCCAGAAACTCTTCTTGCACATACATGTCACCCATATACTTTTCACCCAGAGACTCTTCACCCAGAAACTCTTCTTGCACATACTTTTCACCCATATACTTTTCACCCAGAGACTCTTCTTGCACATACGTTTCACCCATATACTTTTCACCCAGAGACTCTTCACCCAGAAACTCTTCTTGCACATACTTTTCACCAATATACTTTTCACCCAGAGACTCTTCACCTAGAAACTTTTCTTGCACATATTTTTCACCCATATACTTTCACGCAGAGACTCTTCTTGCACCTACTTTTCACCCATATACTTTTCACCCAGAGACTCTTCACCCAGAAACTCTTCTTGCACATACTTTTCACCAATATACTGTTCACATCTTTTCACACAGAGACTCTTCACCCAGAAACTCTTCTTGCACAGACTTTTCACCCAGAGACTCTTCACCCAGAAACTCTTCTTGCTCAAACTTTTCACCCATATACTCTTCACCTAGAGACTCTTCACCCAGAAACTCTTCTTGCACATATAATGGTCCCACATCGGAGCCTCAATTTTACTTTTCACCCATATACTTTTTACCCATATACTTTTCACCCAGAGACTCTTCTTGCACATACTTTTCACCCATATACTTTTCACCCAGAGACTCTTCACCCAGAAACTCTTCTTGCATAAGGTATGCTGCCCATCTTGCTAAAAAGTACCATCATGGAACTTCTGCACATCACATGGTGTTAATCAAAACGGCCATTTTTCCATTGCGTTTCCAATGTTTCACGCGTGCTTTACGTGACTTGGCATCATTTTACCCTCTCCTCATTGTTTCCACCGTTGTAATCAATTTTCCAAGCGTTCTACTCAAATTTGCCATTGCTTTCCCATTCTTTTCCCATTGTTTTACGTCATATTCCCTCATTTGTTCATTGTTTATCCCAAATTTCAGACATATGGCATGAAGATTGCATTGCTTACAAAATTTGGGCAAAAACTGAACTTCTGCACATCACATGTGTGTCATCTCCTCATATCGAAACTGCAATTTTTCCATTGCTTTTCCATTACGCGATAAAGGACCATAAGAATGCACTAAATCTTGAGCGAATAAGGTATGCTGCCCATCTTGCTAAAAAGTACCATCATGGAACTTCTGCACATCACATGGTGTTAATCAAAACGGCCATTTTTCCATTGCTTTTCCAATGTTTCACGCGTGCTTTACGTGACTTGGCATCATTTTACCCTCTCCTCATTGTTTCCACCGTTGTAATCAATTTTCCAAGCGTTCTACTCAAATTTGCCATTGCTTTCCCATTCTTTTCCCATTGTTTTACGTCATATTCCCTCATTTGTTCATTGTTTATCCCAAATTTCAGACATATGGCATGAAGATTGCATTGCTTACAAAATTTGGGCAAAAACTGAACTTCTGCACATCACATGTGTGTCATCTCCTCATATCGAAACTGCAATTTTTCCATTGCTTTTCCATTACGCGATAATGGTCCCACATCGGAGCCTCAATTTTACTTGGCATCATTTAACCTTCCCCTATTCTTTCCACCGTTTTTCCTCGCGTATCAATTTTCCAAGCGTTCTACTCAAATTTTCCATTGCTTTCCCATTTTTTCCATTGTTTTATATCATAGTCTCTCATTTTTTCCATTGTTTTTCTCATCATTTTCCCCTCCTTTCCCATTTTTTTCCCATTGTTTTATGTCATATTCCCTCATTTTTCCATTGTTTTTCTCAACATTTTCCATCATTTTCCCCTCCTTTCCCATTTTTTTCCCATTGTTTCACCTCGAAGGGCGGACCAGGTTTTCTTTCCGTGCGTCTACTCCATAGTGGTCACACATCAAAACGGCCATTTTTCCATTGCTTTTCTAATGTTTCACGCGTGCTTTACGTGACTTGGCATCATTTTACCCTCTCCTCAGTGTTTCCACCGTTGCAATCAATTTTCCAAGCGTTCTACTCAAATTTGCCATTGCTTTCCCATTCTTTTCCCATTGTTTTACGTCATATTCCCTCATTTGTTCATTGTTTATTCCACAATCCCTACAGTTGCACCGCATAAACGGTTTTGCTCGTTTCTTCCATGGTTTTCTTTCCGTGCGTCTACTCCATAGTGGTCACACATCAAAACGGCCATTTTTCCATTGCTTTTCCAATGTTTCACGCGTGCTTTACGTGACTTGGCATCATTTTACCCTCTCCTCAGTGTTTCCACCGTTGTAATCAATTTTCCAAGCGTTCTACTCAAATTTGCCATTGCTTTCCCATTCTTTTCCCATTGTTTTACGTCATATTCCCTCATTTGTTCATTGTTTATTATGGCATGAAGATTGCATTGCTTACAAAATTGTGGCAAAAACTGAACTTCTGCACATCACATGTGTGTCATCTCTTCTTGGATACCACAACAAACTAGAAGAATGATATTTATAATAGATGGTCAAAAATATGATTTCTCAGTATTTGAAGTTAGGTCAATCGGCGAGGCAGCACAGGACCATAAGAATGCACTAAATCTTGAGCGAATAAGGTATACTGCCCATCTTGCTAAAAAGTACCATCATGGAACTTCTGCACATCACATGGTGTTAATCAAAACGGCCATTTTTCCATTGCTTTTCCAATGTTTCACGCGTGCTTTACGTGACTTGGCATCATTTTACCCTCTCCTCATTGTTTCCACCGTTGGAATCAATTTTCCAAGCGTTCTACTCAAATTTGCCATTGCTTTCCCATTCTTTTCCCATTGTTTTACGTCATATTCCCTCATGTGTTCATTGTTTATCCCAAATTTCAGACATATGGCATGAAGATTGCATTGCTTACAAAATTTGGGCAAAAACTGAACTTCTGCACATCACATGTGTGTCATCTCCTCATATCGAAACTGCAATTTTTCCATTGCTTTTCCATTACGCGATAAAGGACCATAAGAATGCACTAAATCTTGAGCGAATAAGGTATGCTGCCCATCTTGCTAAAAAGTACCATCATGGAACTTCTGCACATCACATGGTGTTAATCAAAACGGCCATTTTTCCATTGCTTTTCCAATGTTTCACGCGTGCTTTACGTGACTTGGCATCATTTTACCCTCTCCTCATTGTTTCCACCGTTGTAATCAATTTTCCAAGCGTTCTACTCAAATTTGCCATTGCTTTCCCATTCTTTTCCCATTGTTTTACGTCATATTCCCTCATTTGTTCATTGTTTATCCCAAATTTCAGACATATGGCATGAAGATTGCATTGCTTACAAAATTTGGGCAAAAACTGAACTTCTGCACATCACATGTGTGTCATCTCCTCATATCGAAACTGCAATTTTTCCATTGCTTTTCCATTACGCGATAATGGTCCCACATCGGAGCCTCAATTTTACTTGGCATCATTTTACCCTCTCCCTATTCTTTCCACCGTTTTTCCTCGCGTATCAATTTTCCAAGCGTTCTACTCAAATTTTCCATTGCTTTCCCATTTTTTCCCATTGTTTTATATCATAGTCTCTCATTTTTTCCATTGTTTTTCTCATCATTTTCCCCTCCTTTCCCACTTTTTTCCCATTGTTTTATGTCATATTCCCTCATTTTTCCATTGTTTTTCTCATCATTTTCCATCATTTTCCCCTCCTTTCCCATTTTTTTCCCATTGTTTTATATCATATTCCCTCATTTTTTCCATTGTTTTTCTCATCATTTTCCCCTCCATTGCAATCCCCAAGTCCACCTCGGAGGGCGGACCAGGGGGGAATCGATACCCCACCGTCACCCAATTGCCACCTGGTACATAACCCTAAAAAACTTTACCTGTGGCCACCTTTTTTACCACCTAATTTCCCGATTTTTGGCCAGTTGGGGGCGCTCTGCCCCCAGACCCCCTTAACTCACTTTGTTCGCAAAAAGAACTTCGCCTAGCCTAGCGGCTGGCTTTCGTGAAAGCTAGTTTCTTGTAGGTGCAGAATGCGACGTCAGGCACTACAGGCCGTTGCCCGTCCTTCACTGCCACGCTGTTTGAGTGTGGCGAAGCCGCTCTTTTTGAGCTTTGGCAGCTGCAGGAGACAGCGGCGGCAAGAGCAAAAAGACCGCTACTTTCTTGTAGGAGCAGAAAGCGACGCTGGCACTACAGGCCGTTCGTTGCCAGGAGGCCCGTTCCATCCTCGAGCAAGAGCAAGAAGGCAGGAGAAAGCAGCGGCAAGAGCAAAAGGACAGCTAGTTTCTTGTCGGTGCAGAAAGCGACGTTAGGCACTACAGGCCGTTGCCCGGAGGCCCGTTCCGTCCTTCACTGTCATGCTCTTGTTGTTGTTGTTGTTCTTCTTCTCCTTCTTCTTCTTCTTCTGGTTCTTCTGTGCTGTTGTTTCCCTTGTTGTTACTCTTCCTCTTTTTCCTGCTCTTGTTCTGAATAGCAGAAAGAAATGGGCAACATTCCGAAAAACACAGAATGAATCTCAGTGGATCGTATCCCAAAGGATACTCAGCACTTACAATACCTGGATTCAAATAAGTCGTCTCCAAAAGATCTATCACTCCCAGTGATCAGAATGGTTATTTGCTTCTACGCCTGTAACGGCGACACGCACCCCCCGCTCACCGCCCCCGAGGCGGCAGCCCCTGGGGTCGGCGGCAGGGGGCATAGCCCTTTATTTGTATATGTCCAATGTCGATATTGCTTGTAGGAGATGAGATTCCAGCCGAGTGGTTTCTTCGCCGAAGCCCTTCACTGCAGGATGAGCTAGTAGCTCCTGGCTGCGGAATGCTCACGTGTCGCAGTCACTGAAGCTGGCGTAACACGTTGGGCCTTGGCAGATGGCCGCTTCGAAGGATCTTTTTGCAAGCAGAGCTGCACCACTTGGATCACCTGAGCACAAGTCTCTAAGGTCTCTAAGTCGGAAGATGTCCTAAGACGTCGCAAAACCTGCTAGCCATCGCCATCATGGACGCAGCTCGTGAGGTGCCTCTTCACTGCAACGGGCTGGAAGAGGTGCAGGTTCTGACGAGATGATCTTCAAGACTGTGGCAGCCATGTTGCTGCTCTGGAAGGGGTGCCTCACATCAGGCACCAATTCGCAGAGACTCAAAGAAATTGGAACAGGGTCCAGTGGGCCCAGCCTCAAGGAGAGCAACTCATACAGCACGGTGCCCAGTGACCAAACATCAATGCGGCTACCTTAAGAAGCAGAAGTCGCTTTCCCAACAGATGCAGAAACGTCCCAGCCATAGGAAACATGAGAAGATGTGTGTGTGTGCACAGAGGGTTCCAGGTACCCTTACTGATTTTGCCAAACGTTTGCCTAAGTTGCATTGACGTCTTTGATCAAAAATCATGTGGCATGAATGTGAAAGAACGTAAGAGCATGTGATATCCAAGAAAAAATCCTAAACATAGATCTGACATAACATGAAACAGGTGCTGCTCTGGGCAAAACAAAGATAATACAATGCGACAGTAAATGCATTCTGGGGCTTGGGGTCATTTGGAGGTCCGTCATTCAGCCAACAACAAGATGTCAAAACTTTGCCTTGGATCCTTGGTTAGGTCCATTTACATGGGGGGGTGCTTAGCTTTGAGGAAAGTTAATGGTTACGACCTAGGAGGTCGACACTAGTGTGCTTCCATGAGTTCCCATCGTGGTTCACCAACTGGATATCCAGCCCCATCCCACTGTTAGGACAGGCCACCATAGGGCACACTCTGACAGACCTCTGGGGCCTCAGGAATGCTTCAATGGAGACTCGGCAATGGCTGACACTACGCGACTAAGGCATCACCTTGCATCCAAGTTGCCAGATATGCAGGCCTTGGATTTCAAAAACATCGCAACATGTCTCAACTACACGGCTAGGCACCCGTGATGGAGCTGCAGATTCCTCATCTCAAGGCAGCTGAGCAATGTTACAGCCAAGCAACGTCCCAACCACTGTTCCAGCTTCGGCTACCGTGCCATCCATGACTTTCGAGATTCCAAAATCACCAAGTTTTGCATCGCCAGTCTTCATGAGGAAAATGTTCTGGGTTTTGATGTCGCGGTGAAGAATCTTCTTCTTGTGAATGTAGGCAAGCGCTGACAGGCACTGCCGAAACCTCAAACTTGAGACAGTCAGCCACAAACTTCCATGATTGTCAGCAGTACCCACTTATGTCAGATAGATTAAAAGAATAACTTGAGAACCGGGGTAATGGGGCGACAGCTAGCTAGAGTTGCGCTGATGAGCTAATGAGGAGAGAGGGCAAAGGGAGCTTGCTGTTTTTTTGACGTGTGGCTGTTTTTCTAAGCTGTGACGCAGCACTGGTGCCTCCATGTATTATGTGACTAAGTGCAACAACCCAACTGCATTGAGTGTATTTGTGTTTAAAACATCTGAAAACTAAGTTGGAAAACGATTGGGCACGGTGGTCCGCGATGCGGCTCTAAGCATTTGCAGGAGAGAGCGCATGTCGCAAAACAGCTCGGGTCGATCTGAATGGTGTGTCTGCTAAGCGCCATGAAACTCAGTTGGTCATACAATGTGTCTTCATGTGTTCTTTTCATTTCTTTAACAAGGGGCCATGCATCAATGCGGGGTGTTGACACGTTTGGGACAGTATATGCGTTGTATGGCTGCAGAACTGACAGTAATGGCGCCACACAAGCCTCCACCCACCCCAACAGCCATGGTCCCCATGTCTCCATCACCTGGCCTTGAGACAAGAAATGAACAAGATTAAGAATTGCCGCGCTGACTGCGCTAGATTGAGTTTTAAAATTGTCATAACTCTGTTCCACAGAAACCTCAAACCAGTCAAAATCCGAAATTCCTCATCGGAACGTTGCAGCTAAATTTCTATGTTTTCCCATAGGGGTCCATCTTAGCTAGATACAGATACAGCATGTGCCCGTTTTTTTTTACAGCAAAGGGTGGACAGCAAAACTTCCTATAAATTAAAAGGTCTATATCGTACATACATAATCATACATAATATATATGTTTTTTATTTTTTGTTAGTTAGTTAGTTGGTTGGTTGGTTGGTTGGTTAGTTAGTTAGTTAGTTAGTTAGCTAGTTAGTTGGTTAGTTGGTTAGTTGGTTAGTTGGTTAGTTGGTTAGTTGGTTAGTTGGTTAGTTGGTTAGTTGGTTAGTTGGTTAGTTGGTTAGTTGGTTAGTTGGTTAGTTAGTTAGTTAGTTAGTTAGTTAGTTATTTAATTCATCTATTAAATTAATCTCTACTGTATATATTATATCTATTGCAGGTTCTCGTGTCCTATATGGTTCATACTGCACACTCTGAATCTAAAACCATGATGACGGAAAATCATGTAGGCGGCAACGATCTCGTGTGGTAGAGAATGGGGAATTGCACATCATGATCCGATATGATCGGATAAGTCCATTTCTCTAATTTGGCTTTCCTGCCTGGGTGGCAGTTTTGCATTCATATACGCATGCCACGTACGTTCTTGGAATGAAGATTGTGAAGGCTCCAAAACAATTTTGGAAACAGCCGAAGTATGCAAGCGAACTTTGTGAACTTTGTGAACTTAAGAACTTCTTCACCCTTCACACAGTATCCTCGTAAGGGCAGTCTGGCCTAACTGCACGCCCTCAGTGCAGCGATGTGACCAATGCATCGATTCCTCATCGCTGAAATAGGAATCTTCCTCTCTCCGCCTGGTAGCATCATGGCATTGAAATTACTGCTTTATAGGCTTTACACAGCTGTACACAGCTCTACGTACAATCGAACAAAATCGGAGAACTGTTTGCCACATCTGAAAGTCGCCACGGCCCTAGCCTCTTGACTGTGGTGAAGAGGTCACCTGAGAATACTCATGCTCTTGGCGCTGGAAAATGCTAAGACCTTGCTACTTTTGAGGCAAACAACTGAAATCAACTCAAGCCTCCATCAGCAAACTCCAAAACAATGTGTAGTTGATCGGCCTTAGCTGCATCAACTTTTGAAAGATTTGAGAGGGAGAAAGGGAGAGCATTTCGCACATTACCAAATATTATTGTATACAAGGCCAATCAGCGACTGCCCAATATAAACTCCTGACATTTTGTAACTTGTTTGGGCACATTTCCGCACCATTCTCACTGTGCCTCAAAAAATGCATCGTAGTAAGCAATGATGTGCGGATGCGCCAGGCGTCGCCTTGGCTGCGATGGTTCAACATGCGCAATGGCCCCCAGATTTTCCCTTGTCTCAGCGGAGCACTCAGCTGAGTTGTGCACAACAAAGCAACTTCATCCTTGGCACCCTTCTGTGCATCTTCTGACATCCTGCTGAAGTCAACTGTCTTGACCTCAAGTCGCGAGACAAGAAAGGTTTTGGGTCTGTAACAAGAACCAAATATGCGCCTTCAATGTTCTTCATCATTCACTAAACTTTGCCACTGGGTCTTCGGCCACGCGCAGGGATGCAGAACTGCCAGCGTACTTCGGCTTCACCAAAATAGCAACACCTATATCCACCACGAATTCAGATATATGTGGATATGTTATATAGTTATAAGTTATATATGTTTAAAAGGTTTAAAGCATGACGAGACATTACTGCAAATTGAAAAATGAATTCGCGAACGGAGCAAAAGCAAGCGAGATGCACCATGTGCTCCCCGTCCCAGGGTCTCGATCTTTTCAAACTGGTCCATGGAGAGCGTTTTGCTTTGATCAGCATCCGGCAAAACCTTTGATTGGCAGCAATGGTTTAGGTCCGTGTCCCCAAATTCAAATGCAGCTCTGTTCGATGGCTCAATGCAAACGAGCTTCTGTACAGCTGACCTTAGTTTGAAAACAGGAGCTGCTTCGATGTGTGCATGATGTACATGGCTTCCATGGTGTCGACATCTAACAACTTCCCAAAAATGAATGAACGGTTTGCAGGTCTCAAACAGGTCTCACTGTTTTTTCTTAACCAGGCTCCTAGTTACTACACCTAGTTACTACACCTAGTTACTAGTTGCCAATCACGCTCCAGTCACCGTGTGCGGCACTTGAGGCAAGCGGCAGGAGGAAGCGCAAGCAGCTCTTCCGCACTGGCTCTCTCATTGGGGTCTTTGTTCAAGGCCCGTCGCACGACCTGAGAAGATCAAACATGATCTACCCTCTGGTAATTTAACATAGCTATTGAAAATGACCATTTATAGTGGATTTACCCATTGAAAATGGTGATTTTCCATAGTTATGTTAGTTTACCAGAGGGTAACAGTGCTCTAAACCGATCTAACAAGAAAGAGCAAGAAAGGGGTCTTGATGGGTGCTGAGAGCAATTCTACCTCATCTCTGACGGCCAAGTATGGCCAAGTTGCATCGCATACCTCTTCTCTACACTCTGCTGGCAACGGAGGAGGCTCCGCATTGACAATCTTCATAATCAATGCTGCCACATTTGACGCAGCAAATGGCTGCACTAGGGAAAGCATCTCGTAAAGGACAACTCCCATTGACCAAATATCGATCTTCGAGTTGTACGGCTTGTCTTCACATATCTCGGGCGCAAAGTACTGCGGCGTTCCAACCTTGGATCTTTCATTGCAGAGTTATACAGTCACACTCATCGCAACAGTTCGCTGCAGCAGAAGTCAATTTCCCTGACATTGCAAATCATTGCTCGCTGGGCCGTCGACAACAGTGCCATTTGCAGCAGTCGTGCCCTCTATCACCTTTGAGATGCCAAAATCTCCTTTTGGCTTGAGGCTCAACTCTCTGCTGTTTGAGTTTTACGAGCACCAAAAAAAACAGATGATGACAATGCGACGTTGCAAGTAGGCAAAGAACCACAAAAAAATCGAGCCAGTGCAGTCCTATCTTTGCATCACCTGCTTTCATCATGAAAATGTTCTGGGACTTTATGTCACCTCAGGATCGCAAATACCATCAAGAATGCAACGGAAGGCAGAACGAAATCATCGATGCAAAAAACGTGCAAATGTTATACAACCGCTCCAGCATTTCTGCCAAGAAACGGTGGAGTATGTGCTTCGAATGGATGTATTGCAGTGCCAGCAGGCATTGGCTGAATATGGTCATCGCATGCGTTTCAGTGAATGGCTGCTCATCATCTTTGTGCTTTCTGATCAGCGATGCCAAATCTCCTCCATCCGCATACTCCATCACAATGTACAAACTATTGCTTTTCACAAATGTGTCCTTAGCTTAGGACATCTTAGGACACTTCAGAAGCACAAATAATCAAGCGACCGAGCCCAACGAGTGAAATCAATATATGTATACGTAGAAAAATGCATCACCGATTGCATCCCTCAAAGCAAGGCCTTAACAAATTATGTTGGATCATATCAGATTGATGATGGTTATATAATGATGCTTGATGTATCATGATATGATATGATATGATATGATATGAAATGATATGATATGATAATATGATATGTCCAAGGCTCAAAATATGCAACAATGTGTCTGTGGGTCAGCTGGCGGAGCACACCCACTTCTTTATGGGACTCTTCCAGCGCAGCCGGGCTCAGAACGCTCAAATCGATCTGCTTGATCACCTGGGGAAAAGTTCTGTAATATATAAATGAGTTTGGAATGCAATCTCACAGGGGAAACAGGATGAGAATTTCCAAACTTAATTTCCGACAAAGATCGAAGAAGCAGCAAGACATGGAGAGACATGGCAAGAAATCACCCTGAGCCCCAGACTCTTTCTGCCCGTCCTCAGCTCCAACTGGTGAATGCAGAGCAAAAACCAATGCCACATGTTTCTCAAAAAATGGAAGTAGAGCAGAAATGACATTAAATACCGTGAAATAAAGTAAAATAACATAAAACGACATCATAATATGACATCCCCGATTCAAGGTGTGTAACGTCGTACACAACCAATTTTGCGAACTGAGCATTGCTAAGGGAAGCATGGCATGCAGCAGGTTCAGAAAGCTCGGAAGGATGCAAATGGCGTCTTCTTGAGGCCGCAGCGACCGCCACTTCGAAATTTCACCAGCGTTGCCACACCTCGAAAAGCTAAAAAGTATCTAAAAAACAGCAAAAAAAACTAAAAGAGCATCACATACTAAAGTTTCTCGAGTTCTTTTGCTTCACTTTTCTCAAAATTGTCCGACGGATTTGTTGCGGATCACTGAGGTCCTCACCAAATGCACCACCTCAGTGTCCAAGCAACGGAGGTCACGGGATGTGCGAGCTGGAAAACAGTGGATAGAAGTAGTGCCCGGGCAAGCCGGGGGCGGAAGTTTCAGTGCCTATAGGTGACAGGCAACCCTCCTGTGCTTCGCAGCAACAAGCTCTTGACTTTCGATCTGATGCCATGTCTTTTGAATGTTGATTTTTTTCTCATTTCATCTGATCTCATCTCATCGCAGTTTCTCTTGGAAATTGCTCACTGCATCCCTCTGTCACCGCAGTCTGTGTCTTCCCATCTCATCTCAACTCATCTCATGTCTTCTCAGCTTTTTTTCACCTCATGTCAGCTCTTCGCAGCTCATGTCTTCTCTCCCATTCTCAGCCCTTCTCAGCTGATCACGACTGTTCTTTCCTATTCTCATGTCATTTGAGCTTGTCTCATCTCTTTTCATCTCAGTTCCTCTCAACTTTCCTCAGGTTTTCACAGTTCTTCTCAACTCTTCTCAGCTCTCATCTTACGTCTTCTCATTTCCTCTTTCCTCTTCTCACATCTTCCAAGCTCTTCTCACACCTCCTCAGCTGATCCCAGATCTTGTCAGCTCGTCACATCTCATATTACGGCTCTTCTCAGCGCGCTCTCAAATCATCTCCGCTCTCCTCTAGCTGAAAACCTGCTCCAAAAACCGATCTCGGCACCGAAGCAAGCGACCCCTACGCTTTCCACAGAGAAAGTTTGACACAGAGAAGCGTTTACGCACAGCAAACTTTTGCACAGAGAAGTTTGTACACAGATGTTTTTCACGGAAATAGGGAAGTTTTTATCCACAGAAAATTTGTACACACAGCAAACTTTTACCCAGAGAATTTTTTGCACAAAAAGTTTTTTACACACAGCAAATTTTCACACCCTGCAAATTGTTACTCACACATGTTTTTACACACAGAAGTTTTTAAACAGAAAAAAATTACACAAGGATACCTTTACACAGCCAAGCCTTTACCCACAGCGAGTTTTTACACACAGAAAATTTACACAGAGAAGCCTTTGAACAGCAAAGTTTCTAAACACAGCAAGTTTTCACACAAAGAAGTTCCTACACAGAAAAGTTTTTACACAGAGAAACTTTTACACACATATTTTTTTTACACACAGAAGCTTTTACACAGAGAAACCTTTACACAGTTTTTACACACAGAAACCTTTACAAACAGAAGTTTTTACACACAGCAAGCCTGCACGCAGAGAAGTTCCTGCACAGAAAGGTTTTTACACAGCAAAGTTTTTACACACAGCAAGCTTTCACACAGAGAATTTTTTACACACAGAAGTTTTTACAAACAGTAAACTTTTACACGCGGCCAGCTTTTACACAGAGCAAGCTCTTACACAGAGAAGTTTTCACACAGAAGCTTTTACACAAAGAAGCATTTACACACAGCCAGCTTTCGCACAGAGCAAGGGAAGCTTTTATATTTTTTATTCACAGAAAGCTTTTACACAGAGCATTTTTTCACACAGAGAAGCATTTACACACAGAAGCTTTTACACACCGCCAGCTTTTACACAAACACTTTTACACACAGCAAACTTTCACACAGAGAAGTTTTACACAGAAAAGTTTTTGCACAGAAAAACATTTACACACAGCAAGTTTTCACACAAACAAGCCTTAACACAGAGAAGCATTTACACAGTAGAGTTTTTACACACAGCAAACCTTTACACAGAGTAGCCTTTGCACAGAGAAGCATTCACACAGAGAATCCTTTACACAGTAGCTTTTACACACAGCCAGCTTTTACCCTCAGAAGCCCGAACACAGAGAAGCATTTGCACAGAGAAGCTTTTACACACGGAAGCTTTTACACACAGCCAGCTTTTACACAGAGAAGCTTTTACACACAGAGAAGCATTTACACAGAGAAGCCTTTACACAAAGAAGCATTTACACACAGCCAGCTTTTACACAGAGGAGCTTTTACACAGAGAAGCTTTTGCACACAGAAGCTTTTACGCACAGCAAGCTTTCACACAGAGAAGCCCTTATACAGAGAAGCTTTTTCACACAGAAGCTTTTACGCAGAGAAGCCCTTACACAGAGAAGCTGTTACACACAGCCAGCTTTTACACAGAGAGGCTTTTACACAGAAAAACTTTTGCACACAGAAGCCTTTACACACAGCAAGCTTTCACACAGAGAAGCCCTAACACAGAGAAGCATCTACACAGAGGAGCTTTTACACACAAGCCTCTACACATAGAATTTTTTACACACAGCAAGTTTTTACATAGAGAAGCTTTTTACACAGAGTTGGGGAAGCTGTTATTCACAGAAGGCTTTTACACAGAGCAAGCTTTTGCACACAGAAGCATTTACACAGAGAAGCTTTTACACATAACCAAATTTTTTATACACAGAACCTTTACACACAGCCAGCTTTTACACAGAGAAGCTTTTACACAGAGAAGCCCTTTCACAGAGAAGCATTTACACTGGAAAGCTTTTACACAGAGAAGATTTTACACACAGCAAGCTTTTAAACTGAAAAAATTGCTGACAAATCACTATATAGCAGCCTTGGTGCAGCCACTCTAATACGATTTACGATGTCCAGCTGCAAAAGACAATAGTATTACGCACGCTGCCGCGGCGCCAATCAACCTTGACGCAGCCATTACAATGCGATCTGCAAAGACCGAGTTACAAAGCACAATAGAACTACGTGCAACGGCGTCAGAAATTGCAGCTCCAAAACCGGATCTCGACGCCAAAGTAAAAAAAAAATCGATTTTGAAGCACTTTGTACAACAAAAAAAGAAAGGAAAATCACCAGCGCCAAAACTGAGAAAATCTGCTGACAAATCACTATCGCAGCCTTGATGCGGCCACTCTAATACGATTTACGATGTCCAGCGCAAAAGACAACAGTATTACGCACGCTGCCGCAGCGCCAATCAACCTTGACGCAGCCATTACATTGCGATCTGCAGAGGCTGAGCTGCAAAACACACTAGCCGCTAGAACTACACGCAAGAACGTTAGCAAAATGATGTCTGAACTATCAGTTCCACTGCGCGGCCGATCCGAGAATGACCCCGGCACAAACGAATGTGTTCCGCAACCGCCCGCCGGACAAGCTTCCCCATCCATCTGCCAGGACACATTTTGTCCTGCAAAACCTAGCATTTCGTGCATCCGCTCTCTCTCTCAAAAACGATCAAAAACGCATTTCGTGCGAGACCGCCCTCAAAAACTGAAAGCGGAAGATGTGAAAACGAAGCTTTCGTACGAGACCTCCCTGAAAACATGAAAGTGGAAGATGTGAAAACGAAGCTTTCGTGCGAAACCGCCCTCAAAATCTGAAAGTGGAAGATGTGAAAACGAAGCTTTCGTGCGAGACCTCCCTGAAAACATGAAAGTGGAAGATGTGAAAACGAAGCTTTCTTTCTCAGACCGCCCTCAAAATCTGAAAGTGGAAGATGTGAAAACGAAGCTTTCGTGCATGACTTCCTTCGAATTTTGAAAATTCAAGTTGTGAAAATGAAGCCTGAACTGTCAGATATTGTGATTGTAGTGATATTGTGATAGTGGTGGTTGTGATTGTGGTGATATTGTGATTGTGGTGAAATGGTGATAGTAGTGATATTGTGGTGATGTTGTGATAGTGGTGATATTGTGATAGTGGTAGTTGTGACTTGTAAAAATTCGTTACACGGAAGTTAGACTTTCAAACTTCCTTTGACTAGTATATTAACACTATATGATATATGATATAAATGTGTCCAATTGGGTGCAGTTGGGCCCTGTGGTGGAGGAGTTTCTGTTGCCAAGTTGCGACCCAATGGCCTGACCTGACAAACGCTGATAGTTTCTGACGCTTCAATACGCTTCATGTCGGTCGATCCCGTCTTTCTGGTCTCACCCGCCTCCTCATAGGCGTCCATTGGGTCAACATTGCTCCTGCAAAGTCCAACCAGTTTTCCAAGTGGAGGGTGCCTTCACACAGTCTCTGTCTCTTGACTATCGTGACTCTGATCACACAATATCACACATGATTCGACACGATTCTCCACATGCCATGTTCATCTAGAGTCAAAATCATTCAAAATCTGTCTGCAGTAGAACCCTACCTCGAGGTAAAAATGAGTTCATGCTTGTCGACCTTTTCGATGGTGGATTTGGGGGACTCGGCCGAAGCGTTCATTCTTTCCGGTGCCGCATCTCTTGTGGCGGCAAATTCCACGCCAATCAGTTTTCACATTCTACTTCAGAAGCTAAATGCTGCGTCAAAAAAGGAACCGAAGGGATTTGTGCTGATGATGTCTAGAGTCTAGTAGTCTGTTTTCATGAACAGCCTGGTGCAAGCTTCACCATGAACAAGTTGGTCGCTGTTTCTCGCGCTCCGGCTTGCATCACAGGAGTGACTTCACGCAAATTCCAAGGTCGACAATATGCGTCGCAAAGCACCCAAATGTTCAAATTCAATCCTTTGTAAGATTTGGCTTTGCAATGGCATCAAAAAGAACCCGGAATTTGCCGCTCACACGCATTGGAGGATGATCTCAAAGCATGAGGCAACATAGCAGCAGGAAAACAGCAACAGGTTGCAATGGGTTGGCGTCTGCACTTGCTGCCTCATTCAGCCGTTAACACCACATGGCCATTGGCCAGGGAAGATCATGGAAGTGAACAGGCCCATATTTGCGCTGTCACTGGGTCACATCCTATGCTTTCTTCTTTTCGGCTGGCAGCCGGGCATAGTTGCAACCTGAAATAGGGCCCCACCAGATTGAAATCTGACCGTCACGTGTTTGACTGAGATCATTGCCTCTATCCATATCGAACTTGACCTGACACACATGCACAAAGAATCACAAAGAGCAAGACACAGCAAGACCAGAATCTGACCATCTCTGACCCACACTCTGCGGCACCTCCAGGCCCGCAGGCAGGGCCACCCCTTCTGGGACCCGTTGCCATTGTCGCGATGCGACCTCAGAGCCGGACGATCGTTGTGACATACTGCGACAATCTGCGACAATCAGATACAATCTGTGACTGTACCACTGTACCATACTGATCCTGCACCTTCACACTCCTTCACACTTCTTCACGCTCCTTTTGTATCTGTGGGCCCGGGGTGCTGACAAATTTTATATCATTGGCCTTCGCCTGAGCACGAGCCTTTGTCAGTAACCTTAGCTGTTGCCAGGCACAACTTGACTGGAACCTCATGGCCCCACGCTTCTGCAATGGCACTCTTGCAGTGCTAAGGCTAGTGCCTGACGAGATCCTGCGAGAGCCAAAATCATCAAACGTTGACAAATCTCGACACTGAACCCTCACAGATGCACTCAGCTCTTCGGCTTTCTCCTCTTTCTCTGTAGCCCCTGCCTGTGAGTGCCGCTGCAAACAGACTTGAATGCAGTTTGCTGTCCTTTCACTATACTCTTCATGACCCACCATCACGTTAACAGTTTAACATTGTCGCCAAGGGGCAAAGGACACACCTGCATCTTTCAGAAGCTCCTTTGTCAAAGCAATTCATTCAAAGATGTCAAGTCAAGGCCGCTGAATCGACTGAATCTGTCACTCATCCTATCATTTTGGAAAAAAAGCACGTGCCAAGGGATGGAGGAGGTGTCCTTGAGCTCTTTCACGCCTAGCTTCCCAAGTTCAACTGCCTGGGCCTGTGCCGCAGCAAAGCAGAACAGCATGAACAGTTGATCAACATTCAAATTTAGAGCGCAGCATAGCGCAGCCTTGCCTCCATCTCAGCAGCAATCACAGCAGCTGTGGATGGAGGCAGTGGTTTGGCATCCTCCAGTCTCAAATCAATTTCCAGACTCCAACTGCAACCAGATCAGAAAATATACCCTGCAAAGCTTGCTGATGAGAACCAGAAAGCAAAACGGCCAAAAGGATTTCAGATCACAAGCGGACTCTTGCGCAATCGTTGCAAAATGTTTGCACCATATCCTATCATCATCTATCATCTATCATCTATGTGCCGATATGCATAGTCAATCCATGTACGGTATCTTCGTTTTCGCCGTCAAACCGTAAATCTAGCTGTATCTCCGAAGTATGATGGCTTCCAACAGCAAATCTCAGTGCAAAAAGCCCAGCCCACCAGCCTCGACGACTTCTATGACATCACCATTCTCGTTTTTGATGCCTCATCAAAAAAGGCCAAGCTCTCGCTGGTGTTTGTCAAGTTCTGAGACATTGGCCGCTTTGCTGCTCCATGAAGAAACATGTTTTTGCGCAAATCATGCGATTGTTGTCTCTAGGCCCTATTTTCATGGTAAAGAGACCCAAAAGGCATGCCGCCAAACTAGGCTCTCTACCCTGCACGCTCGGAGAAGAACTGCTGGACTCAGTGGCGGCCAATATTATATATATATATATAGACATATTATATTCATTAAACACTTCAGAACTTCAGACTTCAAAAATCCTCCGGATGCAAGAGTGACGAGTTATGCATGAGGATATAATTAAGAATCTGACGCTGGTGCTTCGGCTGCCTCAGGATCCAAATGCAAAAAGCACTGTGCTTTGCACTGTCTCCGATCAGGCCCTTGTAAATGATAATATTGTCTCCGAATGTCTTCGATCAGGCGTCAGGCTGCTCTTGCTGCCACTTCCGCTGCGTACACGCCTCCTCAAGGAGATGAAAACCTATAAAAACATGAACATAGTGTATAATTATATGATACACAAGGGAAAAAAGATTATATAATAATAAGTCTATAAAGCACCCACAAACTATGACTCCGGATTTACTATATACACTGCCTGCCTCTTGATCGATTCCAGCGCTGCAAGCCGTGCAGCCTGGCTCTCAGAGTCTCGACACCCAAACTTTGCAGTTCTTGGATATTCTTGGCAGGTCTCTGCTGCCTTCTCTGCTTACTCTATCTTACTCTGCTGTCTTTTCCAATTTTTCATTCTTTTTTCATCCTCTTTGCAGTGAAAATGCCGGGCCTTTGCGCCTCCGCGGCCCTTGGGGCTGTCTCGATCGCGGTCACGGCCTCGGGAGAGCAAACGGCTGAGCTAGGACACTGATGACACTGTCATTGGATCTCATTGCTCCGATTCCGCCATCCTTCTAATCAAATCTATGCAGATCTGCTCGGTGATTGTAGTGCCAAAAACTAACCAGGCAAAGACTCTGAACATCTCTGAAGGACTAATCAAACGGCGACTGCACCTGATGCGCTCATCCACGTGAGCGTTTTGCTAGACTGAGCCCATCGCGTTTGTCCATGTCTCGTCCATCTCTTCCTCTATCTCTATGATCTCCTCATGAACACCGAACCGTCAAGAACAGTCAGAGATATTCAGAGTGTCATCTTGAAAAATTCGGACTCCGCAAACGATAAGTTCCAAGCTTCCACGGCGAGGGCTGCCTCGTCGAGGTGACCCTCGGGATCGCCTCGGACACATCTTGGGGCGTGACGGGAAGAGACTTCCGTGACGCATTCAGGCTGATTAACTTGGCATGTCACCGTGGTGTGATGTTGATTGGCATCCCAATTTCAAGTGGGTAGCAAAACATGGCATGGCATGGCAAAACATATCCCTGTATGTTGTAAGTACGCTTTAAGTCATGGCAATATGGCAATATATGAGTTTGGCACACGATGGGGCTGATTGCATCTACTAAATCCTTCGGGCATATTGGGACACCTTTGCAGTGAGTCCATCGGGTTGCGGGGGTTGTGGGGACTGTTCTCTTCAGCCCTGCCAGGACCTTTTATCAAACTCCAGTTGGAGTATGCCAAATCTTCTCCATGCAACTCTCCAAGGATCAAACGCAAGCCTGTGAAGCCTGGCCATTAGGATGTCTTGTTCTTTGCTGTTCGTTGATGTATTTTGTCATTTTCTCTTGTGCTTTCACTGCGGTTTTCACCCTCCTCATCCTTCTCCATTCAGCCCATTGGTGTCAAGTGTGCTCCAACCCCGAGTTTTAGAAACTGTTGATTTCAACACCTAACCGCACCTCACCTAATATCATTGCTTGACTTCCTGAACCACTGCCCTGCCCTGATGAACCCGGTCATCTATCGAGAAAAAAAACATCAGGGATGATCTTGGAGGCGTGGTCTACTCGCGTAGATTTACTCTACCTATCCAATTCCTTCCAGCCATCATACACCCGGACATGGCAGAGGCCACAAGGGATCGTCTACCAAGCTTTGCAACCGTCATGCCTTTGATGCCTTTGATTTCATGTTAGAGAATATGATCCTCTAGAATCCCCAGTAAACTACACCTGAAACGAAGCATCCATTCTACAGTAATTTTAAGTAAGAAACATCTACCAATTTCTAGGAGACCATGAAAAGGTTAGCATTGTGCCATGCTCAGAAAGCAAGCTGGAGGGATGTTGCGGGTGGCGCCACTTCCTGCTCTCTTTGGGAATCATCTTGCCTCAAGGTGCCTTCATGTCAGCCCTGAATCACCTGAGACGTGAATGACTCGTTCGATTGGTTCTGTGGCCGCCACCTTGATCGAGATCGGCGATCTCTGCGATCTCTGTCGCCGTTCCTTTCTCGATCGCGATCTCTGACATCACCTTAGTCATCAAAGTACGCTCCTGCCAAACTGTAGGACGCCAAACGCCAATGTGAAGTGACCTGTATTCATACTTGCACCTGCATCAAACATCAATTTCCACCAATTGTGTGATTTTTATGTGGTAAAGTCCTCGGGTTGAGACGATCCCTTCTATCTCTATCACCTCTTCGGTCCCTGTCGCCTGACCAACTTTCTGGTAGATTGGAGGATTTGGCCAAAAAGTTTCTGCTTGACACGAAGCGATTTTTCATCACTGTTCTATATATCTCTTCGACTGATACGCTGTTGGTCTGCACATTTTGGTGCGAATATTCAGGGTGCAGCTCTGTGTGTGTGTGTGGGTGGATGTAGCCTAGTCGGCCTAGTCATGCCTTGTAGAAAATAGATCTAAATGCTCTAGTGCAGCGTGAGGCAGTGCAATGCAACAGAATAGAGGTAGCTGAGCAGCAGGGTTGCATCGAGCAGCCCTCAGCAGCCCACTCTAGCAGTGTCGCATATTTGATGTGTGGGCGATTGTGGGATATTGTGGGCGTCAGTACATGCTGCAGATTGCTGCAGTTACGGGCTCTGAAGATCTCTGAAGATCTCTGAAGGGCCTTTTTTATCCTTGTTTCACCTTTTCACCCCATGATGTACAGGACGTACAGGGAGGAACTCCGAAGCACAACATTGCCACGAGCTACGCTGGAGTAAAGTAAAGCGGAGATGCTGCCTCGATCACGACCGCGAGATCCGCCTGTCAACTTCCAGATTTCGGACTCAAGGAAGCTGAGCAAAATCGCTTTGACACTGCAACGGTGACATGCTCAAGACTCAAAATGCATCAAAATGCCTAGGACGCAATACGCTCAAGAAACAACACACTCGGAGTTTTTTGAATCGGCCGGAGGGTCGAAGGGCAGTCCCTATGACATGTGACGATTTGAAGTTTGCCGGCTCTCAGTCGAACTTCGTCTCACACATCACCGTCTTCGCTTCACTGGTGCAAGACTGCATCCCTTGCTTTCCCTCTTCGAAGCACAAGTCTGAGAAGCCAGTCCAGGCCTGCTTGGTGGTGCACAGCGCACTGTCCATGGCTTTTTGTGCTTCTTCTTTCTCACGCACGCTCTTGGGTGTTGCCAGCTGCATTCCTCCAGGACAAGCAGTTCCCATGCTCTCAGCAGGAACCTCTGCCTTGCAGGTGTAGAGGCGAGGGATCTGACAGGCGATCTTCTTGGCGCCATCACAGGCAGACACAGTCTGACCTTGGACACACAAAAGCTGGCCATCAACGCAGCTGGAGCTGATGACTGCTCCAGGTACACTGGTGCCATCCAAATACACCCACTTTTGGCCAGCGCATTTTCCTCCCAGCAAAGTGGGTTGGACTGCCTGCTCCTTGATGAAGCCCAACTCTCGTGCATCCCGCGGCATAGCGGCCAATTTGCTGAAGTGTTCCTCAGCGTTGAAGCAGGACTTGTAGAGTTGCCCACCGCTATAAATCTTGTAGTGCTCAGGCTTCTCCTCTTCTTCACTTTCTTCCGTCTCCACTTCTACAATCTCGGCCTTCTCTGCCATTTTGGGTCCTTGCTGGCAGACATCCGCCACACACTCGGCAACGGAGTTGTTGACCTTGAACATCTCATGGCAAAGCTTTTTCGCTGCTGTCTCTTCATCTTTGGTGCAGTCATGCCTGGAATCCAAAGGCCCAGCACGATTTTTCAATTCCACACCATCCACCACCACTTCATCGGGCTCGCCATCGACATCTGAGCTGTCAGAGCTGCTACCCTGTTCCATGTGGTCATCATTCTGATCGTCATCATTCTGGTCATCCTGCTCTGCACTTGACTTGTTCGCAGCCAGTAGGGCGGTGGTCTTGGCACCATGTGGTGCTCGAGGCACGTCATACCAAAAGGGGAAGAGGTTGTCTGTCTGGGCCACTCTGGTGCCATGTGCTGTGGTCATCTGATACCAATATTTGTTGCGGTTGTGGATGCTTGGAGGATTCCACTTCATCTCATCACTTGCGTCTCCATTGATATTGCCCATGTCTCCCCACATGGCATCGATGGGTCGCATGGTCAGAACGACATCCATGTGGTGGTTGTAGATGTTGAGGATCAATTCCACATACAAAGGCAAGGTGAGCTTGCATCGAAATTGATTTTTTCCGTTCAAACCCTCAGTGTTCTGTGCCCATTTGATGCTCACATCCTTGCGGTCGTTCTGCCACTCCCAGGCTCCTCCCCACTGCTGCACTCGAGATCGGCTAGCACCTTTGTACTGGTAGTAAAGGCCTGTATTCTGCGAAGGTCCGGTTTTGTGCTTCGGAAAGACCTGGATCACATCGTTCTTGATGAAGAGGCCACTGACAGCCACATTGCGGATGACAGCACGCCATCCCCAGCCATAGACTCCTTGGATAGAGATCAGGTTACCAGGCGTCTTCACAAACCAGTAGGTACCAGGCTCCATGACATTCAGGTTTGTCCCCCTATCCCAACCGTGGTGGAAATTTGTGAACCTGTCGGCCTTGTTCTTGTACTGGTAGTCGAAGACCTTCACATGCGGATCACCCCAGGCCACGGCGGTCCTCTCCTCTGCCGCCTTCCCGGCCAATGTGGCCATAATGTCGCCAAAAGGACTCTTGCAAACGTTTTTGCCATCTTCTTTTTTCAATTCATAAAACACGGCACAAGAGGCACAATCTTCTTGTCCCTCTCCAGGGCAATTTGCTCCAACGCTTCCCTTGCCATTTTTGCAGGTGCAGGTTCGCAGAGTGCATGATCCACCAGAGAGGTCATATCCACTCTCACAGGAGGCACAAATGACTGAGTTGTGCTCGGTACAGCTGATGCCAGCAGCTGCCACACCATTGGGGCAGGAACAGGTATTAGAGTATCCCGTCTTGACTTTGCAGGGGGTGGAGGCCAAGCAATTGAAGAGAACTTCCGATGCCTTGTGGACGGTGCACTGGCGGTGAACCTGTCCACCAGTTCCAGCTTCATAGTGCTCGGCGCACTTTTTCTCATCGCTTCCAACGGTCCCACCGAACTTGTCACATCGCCAGTCATCTGCATGGCTGCTGTCCAGCACAGTCCCCACACACGCTGGCAGCGTGTCATTGAGTTTCAATGCATAGCCGGCCGTGAGGCAAAAGGCTACAGTCACCTGAGTCAATTTGGAGATCATTGGGCTCAGGAGATAGCTGCGTTCTGAAAATCAAAGATCCTCGTGAGAATCTTCAAAGAGGCAAAGTCTAGTGACTCTAGCTTCTCATTGGAGCCGAGAAGGCACAAGGCGGGACGGAAGAAAGATTGATCAAGATTATATAGATTCAGAGGCACTCCATCGTCTCATCCTGCACTCAAAAGTTTGCATATTAGAGGCGCTCTCCACAGGTCGCTCTATGGTCGCTCTTGCTGCATGCGGACCTCTATCCCGGTCACGATCTCGACTTCCTCAGTCCCAAAAGTCTGCGTGCTGAATCTGGCACCTTTCATCTTACTACCCTCATCTACCCTCATACTAAACTTCAAATGGCTCATAACTGCAGTTCCACGAAAAAAAAAATGAACACTGTTCGAGCCTCTGTCTCTGTCGCGATCTCTATCACGACTGCCTGCGCAGACCATCAATATACATATGGATCTGTATGTGTATATAGATATATATGTATATTTATATGTATATTTATATATATATCTCTCTCTCTCTCCTCTCTCCTCTCTCCTCTCTCCTCTCTCCTCTCTCCTCTCTCCTCTCCCCTCTCCCCTCTCTCCCCTCTCCTGTCTCCTCTCTCCTCTTCTCTCCTGTCTCCTCCCTCCTCTATCCTCGTAGCCTTCTTGTCACCTGTACACAAACCTTGCACACAGCACGTCCCATCACTACTTTGTACTACAAGCGTGCACAAAGCACGTCCCAGTACTACTTTGGCCTACAAAGCTTGCACAAACTACTTCCACAGTACTACTTTGTACTGCAACGCTTGCACAAAGCACGCACCTCCCACTACTACTTTGTACTACGTCCCAGTTCTACTTTGTACTACCAAGATTGCGCTCAGCACGGTTTTTAAATCGGCCACAGCCTTCCCAATCCAACACAAAGCCCGTCCCCGATTGTGGCCTCTATCACTTTACGCGGGCTCCTGCAGGAGGGAAAAAAAACAACAGGTCCACCTCAAAGCCATGAACCTCGCTTATTGTCTGATTAGGAAGGAAGGCTGCGCCGAACAAAAGCAACATGTTTTCGCGCATGCGTGTGACACCATTCAACTTGTGAAATAGGAACCAACTTTTGGCCCTCATGGCTTCGCCATGCGAACTTCGACAGATCCGTCTGCAATGCCTTGAGCAAACCTGGCTTTTAGCCGGCTCAGGATGTCTGTTGCAGCTGGACTGTCCGTCTGTTCATTGAGGACGATAGCGGCCGGCAGCCCCCTGACCTCTTCCAGCACTGCCATCGGGTGAATGGAGCCACACCTGGACCCCCTTCAACGTGAGGATCCTGTCAAGATCATCATCTCCTGGAATCACTTCCCGCATGCTTGGCGCAAACTGCCACATTGCAAAAATTATGCAGACACCTGCCTGGCTTTAGAGATGCTCTTGCTGGAAAGCAAATTAGTTTGTGAAGAAATCCTTGATTTGTCAATAACCAACACAAACTCCGAGCACCTGGGATGGAGCCCTTCTCCGCAGCCTCGCGCGCCCTTTCCAGCTCTGGGCCTTCGCCGACCAACCACTGACGGGCAAAAGTCTTGACAGAGATCTCCTGCCGAGGCAACTCCCCCCAAAAAAGAAAGCAAACTGTATCTGTCATAATGAGGGGGTTTGTTCGAAGTGTAGTTTTATTCTTTGGAGAAGAGGAGAGGAGAAGAGGAGAGGAGAAGAGGAGAGGAGAAGAGGAGAAGAGGAGAGGAGAGGAGGAGAGGAGAAGAGGAGAAGAGGAGAGGAGAGGAGAGGAGAAGACACGGAAGAGGAGAGGAGAAGAGAGGAGTAGAGAGGAGAAGAGAGGAGAAGAGAGGAGAAGAGAGGAGAAGAGAGGAGAAGAGAGGAGAAGAGAGGAGAAGAGCGGAGAGGAGAGGAGAAGAGGAGAGGAGAGGAGAAGAGAGGAGAAGAGGAGAGGAGAGGAGAAGAGGAGAGGACAGACATTTTGTGCATATAAAAACATAAAGCATGGTATTTGCAAAAATCAAAAACAATACATGTTCAAGTCTTCTTCTTGGCAAACAATTCTTTTTTTAGGGTTAGGAAAATTATTTGTGCATGGTCAGGAAACTCTTCTTCGAGATCCAGAACAATGCTCTGCAGGATCAAAGCAAACTCTGTGCGGGGTCAGAAACGTGTCTCTCCTCCTCTTCCTGGCCGAAAGAGAGAATTAAAGGACCAGACCGGATAACCCCATGTCAATTTTTCCAACAGGCTCAAAACAGGTGTGAAAATGGGATGGGGAAGACAGATTGTGTGAAAGAACTGTGTGATAGAGCTGTGTGTGTGAAAGAATTGTGTGTGAAAGTGTTGTGTGTGACAAGGAAAGGTTGTGTGTGACAATGTTGTATGTGAAAGAGTCGTGTGTGAAAGGCAGCGTGTGAGAGAATTGTGTGTAGAAAAGTTTTGTGAAAAACTGTGTGTGTGTGAAAGAGTTGTGTGTGACAATTTGCGTGTGAATCAATTGTGTGTGAAAGGTTGTGCGTGGAAGAGTTGTGTGGAAGTTTGTGTGTTCAAAATTTGCTGTGTGTGTGTGCGTGCGAAACCCCGAGTCAAAGGGTAAAAGCAGGGGGCCCGTGGACGCATAGATGGCACGGGCCAACGAAGACCCATCTATGTCGTCATGAAAACGTACCTGCAAAACTCCTATTGTCAGATATGGCAAGGTGGCCAAGCCAAAAACCACCCGCGCCGACATGTCATGACATGACATGACATGCTAACGTAACAACATGACATGACATGTATCATTTCATCTCATTTCACCCTCTCCCTTCGGGAGTTTACCAAGTGTGTCTTTCATGCACCCGGATCTCTGATAAAGTGCTGGGGAAGCTTGGTGGTGCGTCCACCGGGGATACCAGATTACAAGAATAAATCCAGACATGATGTTGCCAGAAGCAAAATCCGCACAAGCATCCAGATTTTGCACAAGCATCCAGAATTCTCCATCAGAAGCTGAATGTTCAGAATAAATCCAATCCATCGTCAGAAAAAATCCAGAGCTGAAAATTTCATCCCTCAGAATAATCCCGTGTCATCCCATAATTCATGATTCATGTTCACCTAGCAATCATGAAAAAACCTAGAACTGAAAGAAACACCACCATGCCGTTACCAGCCTTTTTTGTCGGTCGTTGGTTGCTTGCTGAACAGCCGGAAATTCGGATGCAGTGGTTTGCTTTTGTCAGCCTTCTTCAGTGGAAATTGAACTGAACGCCGTGAAGCTTCCTTGGATTTTTGTTGGAGCAAGCAACACGTCACAGACATTTGAGCACCATGTTCCATGTCACAACACGACACCGTGGAAACAACACACTAGATTACGGACGAATTTCTGGTCCGAAAAATCGTGCCCTAGCGGCTTGCTGTGTGCGCGAAACCCTGAATCAGAGGGTAAAAGCAGAGGGCCCGTGGACGCATAGATGGCATGGGCCAACGAAGACCCATCTATGTCGTCATGAAAACGTACCTGCAAAACTCCTATTGTCAGATATGGCAAGGTGGCCAAGCCAAAAACCACCCACGCCGACATGCCATGACATGACATGACATGCCGGTCTTTTAACCGGAGCTTTCCCATCTTTTAACCCGAAAGGGGCACAACCTAGCTGGAGCAAAGCACGCCTGAGGACAAGAACCAGCATCAGGACAGGGGCAAAGACCGCCAAACGACGAACAAACGAGGTAGGGGGGATAAGGGGCAGATAGGGAAGGTATGCTTATTGGGTGCGGGTTCCAACCTGGGTAATTTCGGGACCCGAAAAAAATAGTAGGGTCGCAACAAGGAGTTCCAACTAAACGTATAAGTTAGGATGTGCCTCCACATGGTTTCTTGACTCAAGCTTGTTACTTTAAATGATGGCAATTTAGTACGGTATTTTTGGGTCAAATTAAGTTTACTGTAACGTTAGTATGAAGTCAAATGGGTGCAATTCTTACGTTATTATTTTACTTTGGATAGTGGCAAACTGTTACAGTATTATGCTAGGTTGCTACAGTACGTTATTATTATGTCATTCCGTTACATGGTGATTACTTTACGGCATACTTACGTTAGAGGGATGTTCCCATTACATTATTATTAGGTGAACTGGTGGTTAGTATTACGCTATTATTAGGTCAAATGGTGGCAACTATTCGGCTATCGTAAGGTCAAACAGGGGTTACTATCACGCTATCATTAGGTTACATGGGTGTTACTGCCAACAAGTGGTCGCAGCAGTCTTGCAGGCTCTGGATGTGACGAACTGGCTTCCAGCCCCCCCGCCTCCCCAGCCCGAGTCTGTGGTCCCCTATGTCTGTTTGGGATTTGAGGATGCATCCCTAATCATCCCTGATGATGCCTATGGTATCAACCAAAAGTGAGCAGCCAGCCGCTGATTCTTAGCTTTCCAAAATGCAGAAACAACATGTTTCCGCAAAGAATTCGCTTTCATCCTCACGGAGGAGGATGCTGTGCCGATCCGAGCTCCTCATGCGGGTACTACTGGTATTAACCACCAATACCCGAAGCCCACCACGCCGAAGCACCCTCTGCCATTCGCTGCAAATGGACTTGCCGCCGGGGGCCTTCCAGTCAAACGCGCTGTGCATCACAACATGTTTCCACATGCGTTTCCGTAGGCTACCATCAAAATCCAGATGATTTTGTGGAAACATCTTTGGCGCTCCTTTGAAAGAAACACAGAAAAAAATAACTGATGCATTTGTGGCCAACTGTGGCCCGGGGCAAGTTGTGAACCTCTGATTGGCCACTCTTTAGGTGGAGAGACATGGCAGCCGCCACACGCTACATTGCAAACTACATGCAACACTCACGCTACACTACACGCAACACTACACGTTACACTACACGCAACGCTACCGAAATAAATGCTGCCAGGGGCAGCACTTCGGGCCAGGAGAGAAAGAATTGATTTGTATGTTCGTTTCATTCCTGAATTAAAAGCCTCAAAGCTCCAAAACACCGCCCCCGCCAGCAGCTCAGTAGCGTTGTGTAGTGCAGCGTGTAGTGATGCGTGTGGTGATGCCTGGGGCTGCCACGCAACACTGGTCACTTTCACGAGCTTCTTTGAAAAGGATCCTGCTTCCTCCCTCGTCCTGGTCCGGCAACCATTTTCCAGCATGCCAGCGCTGCTGTTCCCAGCTTGCGCTGCAATATAGTCAAACCTCAATGCACCAGACTCCATGACCTTTGATTCAAAGATTAATGATCTGACAAGCCAATGCATATGGCCAAAAAAACCTTCAGCTTCTGCCCGGTGCTTTTCTTCACCCAGGCACAAAAAAATCAGCACTACTGTTGATAAAGGCCTACACTTGAAACCTCGCGCTCCTAATTTAATATTGTTTGAATTTAATATTGTTTGAAGACGCAGTGATCAAAATGGATTTGCGCAAGTGACGGAAATCCCGCACCACCTGTCAACATGTCATTCAACATTGAGTTTGGGGGTACGGGGTACAAGATATGCATTAGCAAATGTAAGGCTATAGAGGTGGTGCAGGATTTCTTTATTCACCCACCATAGGCATCATAGCCTTGTATATTGGTTGTTATTTTCTATTGATTGATTATTGTTTTACACCGCAAGTGGCTAAACAGGTCTCTCGAAGAAATGCGCCAAGAACAGAACTCTTTCTGGATCTTTGAGTCCATCGTCTCAGCTCCAGGTGCTCCAGGTGCCCTCTCCTGGAGCAGTTTTGCTCAGCCCGAGACTGTTCTGAGAACAAACAAATTATTCCTGCCTGTGGCAGATTGGGTGCAGCTGCAAAGAGCCAGTACTGCGACAGGTTGCCAAAACATCCTGGCGATGAGCATTGATGTTGAACCTCTCACCACAATTCACCACAATTCACCACAATTCACCACAAGGCTAAGTAATAGCACATGGCAATGGTGGGTTCAACAGTGGTTCAACCATTTCAGGCAAGTCGGCCAGCAGCGCGCTGGCCATCTTTCTGCCGCACTGTGCCATCCTCGCTTTGCACATCGTGGGACCAGTCACAAAGCTTGCTGTGACACTTGCTTTCACCTTGACACTGTGACCTGGCACAACGTCTTTGAATGCTCAAAATCTTGAGTGGTCTCTCAGGAGCTGACTTCGTCACACTGAATGCCAACCCACTCGCCATCTGCAAAGTTGGTGCTCCCTGCAAGGCGGAGGCGATCAGTGTCTATGTTCCCAGAAGCTCTGACCAACAAACTCTGCAAAAATCGTGCTGAAGTGCAGGGAGTGCGAGTTCCAACTGCAGTCCTGTTTTGAAGAAAGATTTGATTTGCATGAGTCTGGTTCATTTTTGGAAAAGAAATGGCAAAACATCAGGTATCCCGCTGGTTTCATGCAGCTGCCTATGAACTTCACTTCTCCAGCGAACTTGTCCGCAATCTGAACCTTGGAGCAAATCCTACTGGAGGAATGATCACTGAAATCACAGCGTTTCCGACTGGAGGGTAACACGTACTGTCCATGTTTGTGACAGATGCGACACATGTCCTCTCCAATGACTTAAGCTTTCGTGAGCTTTCTTGGAAATTCTCTCCGCGCGAACCATATAACATATCGGGTTCTGACGCTTCCAGTCTCACCGCTGGCTTCTGGCAACCCATCATGGATCATGAGACAATTCTTCAACCGGCAAATTGATTGTAAATCATCGCTTGGTAGGCAGTTGGCATGCCCAGCAACAACTCTCCTTGCTATATTCTCTTTCCCTCCTAGGCTTTCGTTTTTTTTGTGGTCCTCGGGTTCATGTCGTTCCATCAATCACCAGCAGAGCCTTTGCCCACCAAGCCACGATTTGGCCCAACTCCAGAGAAGTCTTTGTTCCGTTGGAGACGGGCACGGGAGGCCTACAGTCAAAAGGTTGAACCGTTGAATCACGTCGAATCCACATTTATTTGAATATTTGAGCCCGGAATCTTGCAGCATCTTGCAGCACTACTGTGATCGAAACTGAAAGTGATTGCGATCATCTGACTGTGTGAAAAATCAAAATAGAGGCTTGAATGATTTAAATGGGCAGTTGATGGCTGGAGGAAAGTAGTGACCGTCTCCATACTCTCTGCATCTGCAAAAAAACTCTGAGCATATGACAGATTCACAACTTGTTTCACATTTTTCTTTGCAGTTTCTCCTGATGGTGGAAACCGGACAACAAAAAAGTGGGAAAGAGGTGGCAGCCATGTTTGCTTCCTTCCGTTGTACCCATGCGAATGTCATTCCTTCTTCTGCGCAAGGACATGAACTAGATTGAAGATGATTGAAGGGGATAGTCGGGATAGCATGAAACGGACCATTTTCCGACGACAGGACACGACATCACGTCCCCCTGAGTTGCATGACCATTCACAGAAAACATCTCTGAAGTGCAAGTCGAGCGCTCGTCAGCTGCTATCCGCTCCTGGCTCTTCCTTGGTGGGCTTCTGTCGAGGTTCACGCCTCAGCAGAGTTTCAAAGCCCTGTCCAGTCACATTGTCTTGGCAATTGCTTTTAGTTTTCTGCATCCAACAGCATCGTCCAGCATCTTAAAGCAACCCTTGCGTGTTCACACAATCTAAACTCTCAGTCCGTAGGAGTTGTTCCAAGTCTCGCTAGCAAGGGCATTGAGGTCTGTGATGCAATTAAAAATCAGTGAAAGAGACGGTTGGCAAAAGGACTCAAAGAATTGCAAATTGGTTTGCCATACCCGCAGGCCATCACGAAGGGAGCAAAGAACAGCTTGGGAAAGTCTAAGTATCCCTCCGTGTTTCTTTCAGGCTCTTTTGCACTGTAAAACGCAGTTTGGAACTCTTAGACTAAGTATAATATAGTATACAGTGTGTGTATTTATAGATAATCAGTCCTGAGTTGTCCATTCGGGACTATGACCACTGTGAACGCATTACGTTGATTCTCCTTTGGATTGAAAATGAATGCACATAACTTCCTGTGGTTCAAAAGGATTCAAAAAGTCTACGGAAGATCGCTGAGTTCGCCAAGGTGGCCCCCAGCCCCCATCTGAGGCTCCAAGCGGGAATTTGCCTGGAGCAAGTGCAATCACTTCAATGCCAAAGCTCTGCTAAAATGAAACGCAAGTCATTGAAGACACTGTAATTCAAGATTCCTGTGGGATGCCTACTCTGAAAGTCTGAAATTTGGTGCAGCCCGGAATGGGTTGTATCACGTTGTATCTGTATGTATATGTATGCATCCATTGGAGATGTCTGTAGAAGATCCCAAGTTTTCATACGACGTAACTGCTGTGCTGCATTGTGCTGCATGACATCTCACAACGGTGGCCGGCCCAGCCTTCTCCGTCCTGGTAAGGGCCGAGCTCGTGGTGGAAGAAATGCAAATGGGTCGGGTGAACACATGCATCATCTTCTACATATGCTCGCCCGCAACATGTTTTTACCTTGGACATCCTTGGACTATTTTGTCTTTTACTTCTCGACTTCTGGATACTTCTGGGAATTCACTCAAGCTGCCTCCACGCTCACGGGTACAAGCAAATGCGCAGCCTGGATACTGGATCGGCAAAATCGGTCACTCAGCCGTGCCTGCAAACGTCGAAGGTTCGTCTCACGCGCAAAAAGCCCATACTTTGGTGGGCACTCAAAATAGCCTGGCAGATTGGCAGATTTCGGCAAATAGAGCTGATTTGGAGCCATGGTTGAGCCCCAAGCCGCAAGTCAACACCATGTGAGGGAATCACAGCATCACACAGTGGTCTCACCATCTTATGTAGTCTCACAAATCGATGTTTGAATCATGCTCAAGGGCCAATTCCATGTAATTATGTGTAATCTATCGGAAAAAAATCAAATGCCCCATCAGTATCCATCAGTAGGGATCAATTCTAGTCTGTTCTTGTTATACGTACACGGTTGTCCTACCACAGAGTCCTGAAACTGACCGGTCCATTTCGTCACTTGCCAGCAACACGAACACCCTGTACACTGCCATCCTTGGCAGCAAGAACATGGATGTCAAATGATGCCAATGTAGAAACAAACTACAGCCTGTAGCGTCCATCAATGTCCATCACCGACAACACCCGTCAATGACAATACTAGAAATGCATCTGTCAATGCAACTAGACTTATGTTGAAGGTAGCTTCCTTCTAGCAAAGCTATGCAACAGACTTGTTCACAAAGCATGAAAGTCTGCGTCACCTACTCAAGGCATTCTCTGAAATCAGCCAGGCCAGGCAAAGCAATTTTATTGGACAATAGGATCGTGCACGTGTGAATGCATTGGCTCCTCTACTGGCAAATTTTGCCAAAGGTTGACTTTTCTCCCTGAGGCGAGTGCGTTCTTTCCATAAGCTTTTTGGCAATGGATACCAATCCACACACCCTCGGCAAAGCTTGTTGTGCCTGGTGCACATGGGAGATCAATTGACTCAGAAAAAGATATCGAATGGTGAATCTTAGAGATCAACCTATCAATTGCCACTGTGCCTTCTGACTTCTTCCCAAAAGATACACGTGTGCGAAATTGTGCGAATCTGTTTTGAATGTTGGGAATGTTGCAGAATCAAGCTGCATAGCCCAGGTGCCTATAAATCTCACGTAGCCAACTAGCAATTCATTGTCTCCAATCTGGACCTGAGCAACGCATGGGCCAAGTGGGCCAAGTGGGCCAAGTGGGCCAAGTTCCAGGTGAGTTGTGACCTGACCTGACTTAAACTCAACCTCCCTGGTCGCCCCCCTCCTTGGCCCTCTGAGGATGAGTGAAGGGATGTGAAGGGGAATGGGATGACCAGGTGATTGACGAAACAACTACAGTAGGAGTTTAGAGTCAAGAGATGTCAAGAGTCCTTATGAAGTTTTGGAGTCTTGGAGTCTTAAGCATCTTAAACGATCTTAAACGAAACTCTCCCAACCAAGTGTCGCACCACGTCACCAAGCTGAAGTGACTCTGTCTTTGGTGGCCCTTTCGTCCTGCAAACTGCCAATGCTCTGCATGTGAATTGACGGTTGGATGCTTTTGAATCTGCAGCTTGCTACATTTTCCCGAAAGTCGAGCCAGTGCAGCCCCGTTTCTTGGGTTCGAGGAACAAAAGAGCAAGAATATATAAGAAAATATAAGAATATTGCATATTATGAAAAGTTAAGCAAAAATGAGAAGGTCGGAAAGCCTCAACAAGAAGATAAAACAAGATGACCCGCTGTTGCTGGTGACCTCCTCACCACGCTCCGCTTCTCACCTCGGCCATTGGCCGAATCCACGTTGAGTTTCTTAGTTCACTGCTGAGGCCCTTGCCGACATTTGCCGACGCCACAAGAAATGTTCCATCCAGCGGAGTCATAACAAGTCGTCAGCAACAAGCATGTGCCATGCATGTGCCTCTCAGGACCGTTTCTTACACCTTATGTAACTTATGTATCCTTATGTATCCTTATGCATGATCACTGCTTTTCACCGTTCACCCAGTTCGGCCCTGAAGGCTTGGGGTTCCCCACTCATTGGCAAAGGTCAACCCACCCAGACTATGGGCACAAAGAGCTGACCAAATCGGCTACTGCGGAACAGCAAGGAGAGAACAATGTTTTTCCTGTGGAGCGGAAAGTAAAGAGAAAAACAAACAAAATATAACAAAATGATACAAAATGCTATTTTGCTGCAAGATTCTTACACTCTTCACATCTCTTCACCACATCCAGTTCACCAAGTCCCCTTCACAAAATCTGGGTTTGAGAAGAAATCGTAGTGGATCTCTTGGCCTATCTTTACCAGGCAGCATGAAGTAGCATGTCGGGTTGAAGGCTTCTGTACTTGGCTCAAACAAGGGATCGAATGCAGTGATTCATATCAGTAGCTCTAGAAAGTACACCTTGCACATGGAGCAAAAGTATCAAAACTTATCAGAAATGCACCTCCACTTTGTCCATTGGGAATGAATAAGTGATGAATGTCGGGCGGTTAAACAATTTGGAAGTATGGATCTGTTTCTTTGCTAGTTGCATCTTGTCTCTTTCGTCCACACAAGCCTGTTCTACACATGGAATCCAGTCACGTCTTGGTACTAAAATGTGAGGTGTAAGACCCTGCATGTCCCAGACGAAATGTGACAACGCTTTCTGGATTCCAAGAGAGACTACCCCGACTATCTCTTCATGATCTCAGTTGTGATCTCACAGAATATGAAGCTCCACCCGTCGATTCACAGCGTTTTTGGTGCGGCTCAAAGGATGCAAAGCCTGGTACGACGGTACGATACGAAGCTATGGAGACACTGAATCAGGTGTCGAGATGTGTCGAGTATATCCAATGATATGAAAACTAATATACACTATAAATCTATACAAGGCGATTCGGCGATTCCCCATGTTTCACAAAATTGTGTATATATATATATATATATATATATATGCAGTAACTGATTTATGTATTGCTGAATTAACAGGAATTAATACTGTATACATGTATTGACATGTGTCATACACGCTCACTATGTTCAACTACGCATTCATGACACATTTGCATGCTGTGCATGTTGCTCATTTGCCACGCGCAGGAGCGCTTAACAACAAATGACAGAAACCAAGTAAGCTTGCAGCCAAGAACCGTCCAGAACCAGGAAATGTGATGAGAGTTACAGGTCACAAGCTCTTGGAAAGCTCTTGGAAAGCTCTTGGAAAGAAATTCATAGCTGTTCCACAATATGAATAATTACAAAATATTACAAAGATAAGCTCTTCACCGACTCGCCTTGCAGCTCTGGGGTCGCATCTTGGTCCTGGGAACACCTAACTCGATGAGCAAGTCGCGCACACGAACAGCGCGTTGTCCTCCACAAGATGCAACACGAAGCCCGAGCCCAGTTGCAGCAAACCCCATCAGCTCAGAGCACTCTCACTTCGGTCAAATTCAGAGCAGGTCAAAAGAATCAAAAGAAACAGAACAATTACAAGGCTCTTATGATTCTTATGGTATTCCGCTTGGCAAGTAGGTTTGGTTCGCTCGATCTGCCTGCAACTCAGGTGTCATTTCACAACTAGACAAAGCAAACATGTCGTTCGAAGGTTAGAATACGGTAGAATACGGTCATTTCAAGATCCCCGTCCTGCCAGATCAGGATTTTCATCCTTGTCCTTAGCTGTTGGAATGTGGATCAGATTGAATCAGTGTATGAATCAATTCCCACCCAAATCATCTAAAAGATGCTTAAAGAATCCAAAAATCATAATATATAATTATATGATATATCATAATCCGGTATCCGGTTCCTTCATCCCCAGAATCACCATCCCAGCATTGCGTCAAGTCTCCACGTGGCCTTCAAGTCTGACGACGTAATTCTCCTCGGAAAAGGCCTTTCCCAAAGGAGGCAGCAGCTCTGTGGTCTCCTTCGCCACAGCGATTGCTCTGATGGGGTCATGATTGGTGAAGATCTGTCGAACCACTCCACAACTGCAGCTGCAACACACCGCAGTGTGTCAAAGCAAATGACTGTTGGGAACAAACGAGATACCATGATGATTCAATTCAAATGTACTGAAATGTGCAGAAATGTACGGGGACACGTACCGACCAGTATAGAGTAGCTTCAGGAATTTGTAGGAAATTGCAACATCTCAATGCTCAATTGATGACATGCGCTGCGGGCTCCGGAAGAAGCTCAATGCTGTCCTGGTACCAGCTCAACACGTGCCACGTGACAAAGCAGTCGTTAAAAGCCAGCTACAGCTCCGATATCACCGAAGTACTTGAACTTTTTGTACTTTCACAGTTCTTTTGAACTTTCAAAATCAACACCAAAAGGACCGTCCCTGGCGCAAAGCCATGCTTTTGGTTGAAAGCACCAATTGAGAGTTACAGTATCCATGTCCGAGCTCTGTCAGTCTGTTTACTTGATCAGTTTCTTGAGTCTCTGCTCCATCTCCTGGAGATTGATGACCCTCATCAGAATATATCAGGACTGTCTCATGGTCAACAGCGTCTCTCCTTTGCGAAGTAAAGACCACTGGGAAAGTTGTCCATCTCCGCAGCTTTGGGGCCGCTTCGGAATACCAGCTCCTCCATGGATACAGATTGCACAATCGGAAAAAAAACACAAATCAAGGAAGTTGCTTCAGATATTCACTTGAATTCACTTGAAATCTTCAGATTCACTACGATTCTTTAAAATCTTAAGATATCCACTTCTCAGGCGCTTCTTTCACAAGTTCCAAAACCAGAGGGACCAACAGGATCCAACAGGATCCACTCCTGGATGGGCACTGGCACCACCAGCTGCCCCAAACCGGCTGTGGATCCACAGCCTTTCAATCGAAGGAGCCCTGGAGCACAGCCAGCGACCTGGCTCGGTCCCTCGGATGCATTCTACATGCCTACCATCACAGACCATTCGACCAAGGCATATGTGATGCAACGGAAAGCTGAAACAATCTGAAACAATTCTCTCCAAATTCAAAGGTTCTCATTTGCTGACAGGCACATTGCACCAAAGGTCAAGCAGAAACAACGGGCCTCCACTAGCCATTGGTACACAGCGAGGCTGCGCTCGATATCTGTGCCTCAAAGTAAATCTGACCCTTTGGAATCTAAAGCCATCTGACTTCCAAAGGGGTCATACATGAATGTTTCATAATGTTTCCTTCCATTACACATTTGCCTGAAACATCTTGAAACACTCTTCGCATTTCATGCTGCTTTTCTATGTATCCAATGTATCCAGTTTGAACCGCTGAACCTGGCTCTTCTCCCTCAGCTTGGTGACCTTCCAACAGCAGCCTGGCACGTAACACGTCACCATAGAACAACGCGCGTTTCAAGACCACTGACTTTCCCGTGTCGATTGTTTCTCTGCCTACAGTATCTAGTCCATCCAAACCGGCACCGCAATCCATGAAGATTTGATTGCAAGCTACAAGGTGTTCAAATTGTTTTTGTATCAAAATAACTTGAAACCGATGCTGATTCCATAATCTGCTGTTTCCCCTTCGCCTCCCAGCCTCTGAAAGGTATGTGCATTCAGAGGGGCTCATGAAATTCAATAAATGTTCTTGCACATGAGATGTTCATGGCTTCAGGGCAAAATTTTGCCGGAGTCTCTTCAATTTGCCCCGATGTTCCTTCAAAATGTCAGCTATCCGTGGCAAGATCAAGGCCTGCGTTGCAAGTCGGGGCAAAAATTGTTGGGACCCGGGGAAAGCAGTTGCAGATACACTTGTTCATATATGGTCTTAAAAAATCCATGAAATAGGAGCAAACAAACTGTGTATGCATGTCGTGTGTCTGCGAGGTTCTTCAGTAGGAAAAATCCGCCCAGCCGCTCACAGCAAGGGGAGCGCGGCAGATAAGAGGTGCTGGATGTGTATAGCTGTCTTTTTTCCAAAACTTCTTGTTCCTCAGATCATTTTTTCCCCCAAAAGCCAGTGTCTTCCAGCTCGTAAGCACCCTCTGCGCTCTGGAGTGCGGGTTTAAAAGGGCCCAGGTCCAGGTGTTCAAAAAGCGGAAAAAACATAAGCTGCTTCCGGAGGTCAATTTTGAAGCCATGTTTGGCCGATTTTGTGTTGCGTTCAGGGAGCAAAAACTTTCTAAATTATAGTTTTTTGCAACTTGTGCATGGAAAAAATAATTACTCCTTGCAACATGCTGAAGCCTCCGTAAACATCAGTGTTTTTGCTAGGTGCTGTCTTAAAAAAAAAAAATGTACGATTACTGCAAATACGGTGGTTGTTGATACCAAGGGCAAAAACATCGTAGAGACCGTGGTTTGGCTTCCGAGGCTCCAATTTGCATGTGTTCTTGTTCTGAAGGGCTTAAAGAATTGCGAACAAACTGCCAATATTACGCTTTTAGGGGTACACAAAAATAAGAAAAACATATGTGTGGTAAAACGGTTGCAAGCTGCGGCATGTAAAGAATATTACATTGTGCTTCGCGCGTGAGCCAAGAACGTGATCAAAACATGGTGTTCTTCACGCGTGCGCAGATTACATTATCAACAACACTCACGCTACCAACACACATCAACACACCTCTTATATCCTCTTATGGCTTTGCCGGTGTGCGCAGCTCGACAAAATGCAAATAAAGAGACTTTGCATGCTGGTACTCGTGATACTAGTACATCCTAGTACACGATCCAAAGTAAAAAAAAGTCCCCTTCAAACTATATGCAAGCAATTCATGATATTCATATCACAAGTCACAAGTTGACCCTGCATGCCTGCCGCGGATCGCCTTCCAAGACTTGTGCATCCGCACGTCTGAAGGGCACACCACACTGAGCCAACCTTGGCAGGGTTGGGAAAGGCTTAGCATATCTTGGAATGCATGGAAGATCATGGAAGCCGTGCAAGCCATCGCAATCCATTGCTGAGCCCACATTGTTTGTGCTGCAAAGGCAAAGCAATATCAACAGAACTTCATGTGAGTTCCTCGGTCACCTTTTCACATTGCACTTTGTGCGCTGTCTCACAGGTGACAAAGTGGCACCCAGAACAATTCGGCCTGAGCAACAGCGCACTGAAATTTTCATGAAATAGCATGAAATAGCATGAAATCATCAAATCCAGTTGGAACAAAAACATAGATGTGTGTATATTAACTATATGTCAATGTATATATATATAATATACATATATATATATACATGTCTGTGTATATGTACCATGTATTATGTATTCTATGTGTAATGGTGTTAAATCCTTGATCAAATCTGCTCCCTTGTATTTCCCAGAGTGACACCCGAGACTTGGGGCACCTTAGAGTCCACCCTCCATGAAGCCCATGGCTTTGAGCGCCAATGCTCCACTGTTCATGACATCTTTTGAGGAAAAGTCCTTCGAGTTCCTCAGATTTGGGCCGGATGATGCCGGATGTCATGTGAACCTGAACACATCTAGATAGTTCTTATGTAAGGGTGCAGTGGTAATTCTTCTGTATCTTCTGTAAGAACTATCCCGATCACATGCTTCGTACATGTGAGAAAACACAGAGTTTATGCAGTGGATGGGACTCTTTGACGTCTGACTTGCTCCACACAGGTTGATGCTGCACAGTGTTGCAGCTAAGAGTCCCTGAGATGGCCGAAATTAATTGATCAAGGTCCTGACGTGTGCTGGTCGCAAGTTGAGCTGAAGGCAGTTTGACCCAAACATGGACCTATTGCTGGCTTGGGAAGTAGCTGTCCGAAGCCACCTCCTTCAAGAGTTTTGGCCCGTCGGAGCCTTCGTACTTGCAGGCCGCCATGTCCTCAACAACACGGCAGTTCAAGATGCTTCAAGCAAATCTATCATCAATATCGTTCCTTTCCTTTTCTGGTTACTGGGCCTTCCTCTACTGTGTGGCTATTTTTTCAAATACAAAGTTTTGTCAATTTTCAGCTGCCGCTCCTGCATCAGGGTCCACCCGGCACCATCTCCATCCATGCCAGCTCGCGCAGCATGCTGGATGCGAAGACCCAAAGCCAACTTCATCTCCTCCAAATCCACCTGACCAGCTGAAGTTTGGGGAGGCTGACACCTTATTAATCCTTATCAATCCTTATCAGACATTTCTCAAAAGAATGTGCTGGCAACAGCCAACAGCACAAAATAGGCACAACGCACCGGATAACAAAGACGGAATGCTCTGGGAGACAGAGATTGCTCGAGTAAAGACCTTGAAAGACCTTGGCTCTACTTTACAAGGAGAACAACCGTCCCAGTTGTTTGAACAAAACGAACGAAGCATTGGAAAAACAAAAAAATCTCGGTGGCCTCACCAGATTCCAGCCGTTGGGCCCAGCTTGCCCGCTGCTCCTCTCGATCAAGACACATCAAGACACCAAACACTCCTATCACTGCCTATCACTGCCTATCACTGCTATCCCATAGTTTTCCATGGTACTTTATGGCACTCCCGTAACCCGGTGTTAACATCTGTTAGTTTCGATTTTAATAAAATGCGCAACTGGGGTATATGAAATTGCCTGCATTTTTAACTACACTACCAGTTCTTGTAAAAAACATCTACAAAAAAAACACAGGTGCCCCGTGTATAACCGCATGCAAGGCTTTTTTGGGCTTGGGAAATCTTTGCCTAGTCACCCAAAATGTGTTAGTCTTGACATTCATGTATCAACGAAACTGAAGAGCCAGAAGCAGGATCACATCACTTGTACTGTTTTGGAAGGAGCACCCTCAAAAGGTGTGGAAATTGCTCTCAAAATCTCTCCACACAGACAGCTTCTTATGAGGGACCACTACCAATAGACCAAACTATGGCTGCAAAATGCTGCAAACATAGCTTGTCCCTGCTGTGATCTTGGTGGATAGACTGGGATTTTGTGTGCCTGCACCGTGTGCCGATGCCCACAATAAGCGGCTAACGCTGGTCTCCCGAGTATCTAAACGTTCTCGAAGTGCCATTGCCTGCAGACCGCAGCAACAATACAAGTTCATACAAGCAACACGGTCGAATTCATCACGTCCAAACTTCTGCAGACTCCTTTTTTCTCACCAGGCGTAGCTTGCTGCTGAGTACCTGTCAACACCAGCTCAATGCTCTGCTAACTCCAGAGTCAGAGCACCTCTACCAGTATCAGCTTCATCAGCTGCAGATAACGCGCGCGAAAGCTCATCTGCCCAAATTGGGTCAAGGTCATTCTCCTCTGTACGCTGCTCCACATCCCTTGCCAATTTGATAAGGTCACACAGTTGAAAGAATTTTCCGGCTTCTTCGTCAAATTTCATGAGGCAAGTCGTTCGCAACTTCTTGGACAGTTGTTGTTTCTCATTTTCTGTGCTGGCGCGCTTGAATTGATGCAACATGCTGTGGGCGCGAACAGCTTCAATCAACCCTCGCGAGCTTTGCAACGTCAGGGTACCTCTTCCCATTCCATGCAGCCGTTCGAGATGCCACATCAATAGCATCAAGCCAAATCCAAAGCTGGCGCAAGCACTCCAAGCAGCTTCAGACATGTGCAAATCCAATGGATGAATTTCGTTGTGGATATACAAGCTCGCAGGAGGAAGGAAAAGCACAAATGTTGAAGGGCCAAAAATTAAGACACCGAGAGC
>CAMXCT020000275.1:0-32500 GCA_947184155.2 Cladocopium goreaui | reverse complement strand
GTCTCGGCCCAAACCAATTCCCTTTTGGAATGGAGCGGCGTCAAAAGGTCGAAAAATCAACAATTTTTCGCGTCCTGTGACGCGAGTGATCGCGACATAGACGGTGAAGGGATTTCCTGTGGGACCTATACAAAGATCCGTCATCACCCCCTCTTTGATGGTCTGTCCTTGCGCCACATGCGCGGTGATGGCGAACTGGGGTGCGAGCGGGAATTGCGTCCGCGATACACGCAGCTTGGGGCGTTGGCGTTGCCGGTCTAAGTACCACACACGCCTGCAAGTTCCGACGGGGTATACGTTTGCATCCGGCAGACCTGGCACATGCCATGAGGTTGCGGTTTCAAACCTCACATACACTACGGCCGGCAAAGTGTTGCACACGACTCCTTCCGGCGCAGGCGTCTCATTGGCAATCGTGGACCAACCGACGACGTAGCCCTTGGTGCCTTTTAGAATGCCACGCTTCCGGTCGAGGTGATCTGTTGCACGGACAGGCATGCCGACGCACAACGGCAACACGCCGTACAGTCCACCGCACTCTTTGTCGTGTCGCTGCAACCATTGCAATTTCTCCGTCGTCAAATTCGGCTTCTCCTGCACGACCACAGACGACGCAACATCTTGCGCAACAAATAAATACGGTTGCTTGTCTCTGGCATTCGCCCACTGTATGGCGCGAAGCTTGTTCACGTGGTATTTGATGTCGTTGGTGCCTTTCTCTGTAACAACGCCTTTCTCTGTAACAACCCCATCCTGAACAGAGAATTGGTTCCCGCAGACTGTTCGATGGTTAATTTGCCCTGTCGCCACGTTACTGGCTACATGCCCATTGCAAGCGGGACAAACGTAGTCATACTGTTTCGCACAGGGGCGTCCTTCCCTGACTCCGAAAGAGTTACCGCATGCGGCGGTGATTCACTTGGCCTGTTCGTATAGTACTGTTTACAGGCTGCTTGCAATGCGGACACACGTATTGGAAAATCTTGCCTTTGGCCATGGCTTCTGCTGCCTTCGTTGGCCGCACCGCCCTCTGCCGTCCGTTGCTGTCGTCCTGTTGGCCATGTACATCTGCAGGCCCTTCTGTGGTCATTTCTGTTCTGTTCTCTTGTCTGCGCTGTTTTGTCTTCGGCTCTGCTTCCTTCGTTTGGGGGCTCTCCTGTTCTCTATTCCGTTTTCGTTCCGCGATGGCATCCCAGACATCGGCGATGGCGCGTGCCTTTTTTTCTTCCGCTGCCCTCCGCGCGACTTTCGCCTGCGTTGCCGCTACCCGCTGTACCGCTTTGCTGATGCTTCCCCGGGGAATGGGGCACTGCCAGCAGTTGCTACAGACTTGGTCACCATTACAAGAACGATGTTGCGCCAGCCAGGATTCAAAAGCGCACGCTGCTTGCCTTACCTTGCAGACGCTGCATCTCCACCAGCCCCATGCTTTACCCGAACAATCTAAGCACACTCTACCGCCCCTGCGTGCTCGTTTCCAGGCCCCGCCAGAAAATTTCTTTTCGTCCTTGCGCGTATTGCAAACACTACACACTTGTGTCTGTTCGCACGTCTTACAAATACGATAAAATGTGGCTTGTGGCCTTGCATGTTCTGTCTTGAATGCATCTTCCTGTTTCCACGCCGTGCAGGCCATGCATTGCCACGGCTGCTGCGCCTCAACGTGCCTACGAATGCATTCCTTGCATACTCTCGCCGCACCTGCTCGTTTCCATCGACCAGCCGTGAATGCAGACGCCGGCTTTGCTTCATTACATTCTTTGCATTGTCTTTCGTTTCGGTATTTCGCTCGCAGCGCCCTCCAATCCATTTTTTCACCACCCCAGAACCGCAACAGCAATTCCCGCCCTACTTTTGCCCCTTTTTGAAATGGTGCTGCAGGGAACGGTCGGTACACAAACAAACCATACCTGTCTTGGACTCGCGTTAATGCAATGTAAGCTGTCAATGGGTCGCCTGCTTCCCCAATGTGCATTTTAAAAACCCTTAAAACGCTCCAAATCCCTCGCGGCAGCTACCACCAAGCCCTCAGGCCGTCAGCGTTCCAGCATTGCAGCCTGCCCTTTGCCTGCACATAGCCCTCTCTTGTTAGGGCATTCAAGCCTGCCGTTTGCCAGGCTTCAAACGCTTAAAACCCTTAAAACCCTTAAAACCCTCCAACCCCCTCGCGGCAGCTTCCACCAAGCCCTCTGGCCGTCACCTTTTGCTGTTCCAGCATTGCAGCCTGTCTATCTATCTATCTATCTATCTATCTCTCTCTCTCTCTCCCTCTCTTTACAGGACCCCCCGAATGGGGGGGTCGGCGGCACCAGGGCGCTAGCCCATTCTATTTATATGTGCACATTACTAATGTTTTATATGGGTATATTGTAATTTCATTTCATTTCATATCTGCACTACAACTCCGGATCACCACCCAAAATACAAAGATTCCAGAGGACTTGGGCAAAAAGTGCACATATCTGCCGGATTCTACCCACTGGTGCTGCTAGCTTTTCCCATGGCAAAACGACAAATCAATGACCGATGCAGTTGATCTCCGTGTCAACCATGGATTTCCAGAGTACGCTACACATTCCAACACCCACAAGGCACTAGAAGATCTAGAATTCCATGTGTTGGGCGAAACTTCATCCCAGATCCAGCGGCCTCATCATGTGCGGTACCAAAGGGAGAGCCCCAGTTCCAATCTTTGTCCGCCCAGCCGTACCTATCGTGCCGGAACCAGTAATCAGTAGACCCACCTGATTGATTTGATTTTGATGACGGTTTATTTGATTGCACTAGAGTGACAGGAGGACATTTCCAATCGCAATTTGCAGTCTCGAGTGGATTCAAGGCTGACATCACGGGATTGTCTAAAAGAGTCCGACGCCTACAGCTGGAAGCAAAACTACTGTACATCCATCTTTGGACGATGGATTTTCGTCTTGACAAGATTTTTGGCGATCTTGTTTGGCGATCTTGTTTGGCGATCTTGTTTGGCGATCTTGTTAATCAAACGGTTTTGTGACGGATACTCAGATCAAATACGCTTGGGGGAGGATGTCAGGCAATATACAGCCCGAATAGAAACATCTCAAAGATCATTAAAGGCTGATCACATGAAAAGTAGCATGGACAAAGCAATTTCAGAGTTGAGGAAATGACAATCAGAGTAACTTTCTGTCTTGACTGCGTGAAGGATCTTGCACCTGAGAGCAAGCAAAACATGAAAGAAATTGATAGACTACCCAGAACGTTACAAGATGTTACAAGCTAGTCTTCTTTGACAATACGCTTGCTGTTTCAAAACTCAAGGCTGCAGCTTGGGTACCTCAAAACACTACTGCGCGGCATGAGCGGCTCCTCACTGCGGTTGGATGCTGGGTCCAGCCGCAATAACAAGCCAAGAAAGACAAGCTTTGCAAACAGCGACAGGGCATCAATTCTTGACATAGTTACATAATGTTACATAATGTTACATAATCTACAGTCTCTTCTGGGTGCATCGAACTTGTGCATGCAACCTTTTGACGACCACAACACAGTATTTGAATGTTTCATGGTTCTTTGAAGTTCAGCTGTTGTATGACCATGAATCTGTCAGTGGTCCTTGAGTATTCCGACAAAGCAACTCATCATTCCACAAAAAAGAAGCACAGCAGCGCCGCGGAAATTGCGCGCCATGGCGGGCTACTTGCTGTATTTACACTCACAAATCTCACAATATTCTGAGCTCAATGCCATGCACATTAATCCAGGCTATTTGGTTGAGAATTGAGCGAATGTATTCCAGGTATGTTCTAGACCATTCGGATCAATGCGTTGGTCTGAGACAGCTGTTTGAAGTCAGGCAATGACATAATTTCTGGATCCTTCATGCAGAAGGAACAGGTTGTGCCGGGATATGGTGTGAAAATTGATCTAGACCAGCTGGCTGACTGGTGGCAGCTAACGGCCAAAACCATTCAATGCAGAGCGAAAGTACGAAAGAATTCAATCTCTGCCCAGTCGTTTGAACACAAATATTATGTAATATCTCGGATCATCTTGGTATCAAAGATTAGTACAGTCAGTGTGCAAAATGTGTTTGGTTCGACGTGCCAGCTTTGCATCCTGTGCTTGTCATACATTTGGTCGCCGACTTCTGTTCGACCACAGCTAAAGTTCCACTGACTTCCAACCTCGCAAATTTGACGAGCCTGGCTTGTATGTGACATGAAAAAGAGTCAAAATGCTGCATTCTGCCTGTTGGAAACCATGAATGAATAGTCATCTGTGTATGCCAGGTGTTGGAACATTGGACTTCACGCCCCACTTCAAGACAGCAGCTGTGCAAGAGGGATGCTCTCCAAGTTGCTCGATTGGAACAGGCACCTTCTCTTTTGGCCTCGCACAAACTCGGAAGAACATGATTCTGAAACAAATCCGAGTAGCTCAGGGCAACTTTCTGCGGTGAATGCGAGAAAATGAACAGTGACTAACAGATCGATCTTGGACTGAATTGCGAAGTAGGACTCCAAAGGAAGCATATGAAGCAATAATCCAAGATATTCCAAGACATCCCAAGATCAATATTGAGACACGGGTCTTTCCAAATCCTTCCAGCCCAACTGGGTCTCAAGCATCTCCTTCGCCTTGGGTGATGCCTTTGGCGACTGCACACTCTTCCCTGGAGTTCCCAGGCCTCGGGGCGAATCAACAACGCTTTCAAGGAAATTGAAACTAAATTACAAATATATGTACATATATATATACATTCTGTGTGTATATATATAATATAATTTATATATATATATTATATATATACAGATATACATACAATATTCAAACATTGCATAAGTGGGATGAACTCGCACCACCTAACGAAACAAAATCCAACCGTAGATGTTCAAAGGAACCGTGACTGACAAAGCTGTCTCTTCTGCTGAGATTCCAGGCTATCCAGTCGACGGATATCCTGCAGTGCCTGTGCTGAGCTGTTTCATGTGGTCGCATTGCAGAATGACAGCTGTCACAATTGTCACATGCAAGAAAGTCGTAAAGACTTCCTGGGAAGGCTTGTGCAGGATCAAGATGGATCAAGATGGATCAAGCATGCATGGAAGCACTGACCACTTCCTGCAGAAGAAAGAGTGTGAAGATTTTAAATAATGTGCCGGCCTTCTCAGCTGCACCCTTCTCTGCCTCCAGCTTCTCAAGCATAGCTTCCTTGTCACAACCCAGGAATAAGCTCGAGTCGCTACATGTTTGAATGAATTAGTTGTGATACAGCAGCAGCCAAAAGTTCGAGAACCAACCATTCAGAATTCAGCTCAACACAAAGAGGCAGCTGCAAACTCGGGTCATTTGAGACCGGCCATCAACGTAAAGAACAGATGGATTTGAGCTAAAAATGTCACCTCAACGTCTGTCTACCGCATCGTATACTGCTGCTGCCTGCGTAGCAAGGGCCTCTCGAAGTCGCGCCAATAAGGCCTGCCCCAGAAAGCTGGAAATGCAGAAAGTGGAAATGGTGTTATGCTTTATAGCTCATCCATGGCTCATCCATCATCATTGAACTGACTCAACTTCGCCACCACACCAAACAACTTTAGAGGCACCGAAGAAAAAGTGAGGGAGAAAATGCATGCATGAGCCAGCGCATGGCGTTTTGAATCTTGTCTGGTACAAATTGAAGATAAGCATCTGTGAAGTCAGACCGCACTTTGACTTAAACAGGATCAGATCAAAACAAAGATTGCAAGCATTGGATTTAAGCTGGAAGACCGTACAAACAAGCGGCTGAGAGCCCTTTAAGGATGATTGCTATTCAGAATGATTGAGTAAAAAAGTTGGACTGTGCTGGACTCAGACATGCTTTGAATCGTGTTGACTCACTCTGCATCAGTCTCCACTTGATTGCCTCAGCTTCAGCCAAGTCTGCTTCAGCGTCTGCTTCTTTGCTTTCTGCCTGAGGGAGACAAGAGACTGAGACAGGAAAAATCCAGAGGACGTGAAGGCTACTGCGGACGCACAACAGATTGCAGCCTCTCTCTATGACTCTATGGCCAGCTGTGAATTCCAAAAAATGTCCAAACAATGAAATTGCATGACATTGAGACAAATCTTCAATCCTTGGCTCAGACTCAATTTCATGTACTGAATTGTACTGATGCATTTCATTTGCAAAAAGCCATTACGGGAGGCATGCCAGCATGCGCCTGCGCTTTGGCAGCCGTGGCATCTGTGAGTTCCTTAGGGATTGAGTTTGGGAAAAATTGAGGACTTGATTGGAAATAATTGGAAATGGCTTGGGAAATATTGGCAATCAAAGTTTGATCCGTTGCAGTGTGAAAAGAAAGCGCTTCAGTGTGCTACTTCAGTCTACGTCACTTGGTAGCATGCGCTGGCCTTACACGGAACTAATGCTCTCTAGTCTGCCAAGTAACCGCTGAGAGCTTCATCCGCTCGTTATGCTCATTGATCAGCTCCTTGACACTGCTGCGGCTGCTGCTGTGCAGGAAATTGAAAGCTACGGTGTCTCTACGCGCTTGGCAATTCTCTTCCTGACGTTGGCAACGGATTATATAGAATGATTAGACCAGAAGGCAGAAGCTCGAACCCAAGCAGCCAGAGACTCAAAAGCATCTTCACAACTGACAGCTTCCATGTGTCTCATGGCTGACCCCCACAACACTTGCAGCTGGGCGAAATCAACCACTTTCACAGCTGATGGTATGACAAAGACTGATGAAGATAAATATAGCTCAATAGTAGTCATAACGAAGCACTCTCCTGCACCCAGCGAAGCAACGGTGCGCAGGGTTCAGAGGCTCGAAGGACAGAGGCTAAGTCCAAAGGAGGCTTCACAGGGACCTCGGCGTGTCTGCGTGCTGTCCACCCATGTCTTACCCATGTCTTCCATGGTCTCTTACAGTCTGCTACGATCTGTTGGTCTTTCGGTTGTCTGTTGCCTTAGTCCTGTCCTTTGTTGAAACTGTCAGGGTCGAAGCAAATTGATGATCCACAGCATTGGGATGTTGTCGCCTGATTCAAAATTCGCCTCGGAACCAGGACCCGGACTGTGGCGCTGCGTCGCAAGGATGGTCGTGCTTTTGGGGCAACACCTCCAACGGTACACGTCCACGTGCCAAGGACGGAGACATCTGATAAATAAAGACGAAAAGAAGGCAAATAATTGATAATCATAGATGTATCTGATAATTACCTCCCGTATATATATATATATTGCCATGTGTTTACTGCTCAGCCACCATTCTCTCCACTTCACAACCCAGGTGTGCCCCAACATTTTGAGAGTCACAGGCGCTTGGATGGGGTGGAGCAGCGTCTTCAGATTCCCATGGAAAACGGGTGTAAACATTTCGCACTGATCCTCGTGTGCAAAAGGAAAAATGTGAATTTGAAATCAGCCTGTTCCTCGAGTAGGCACAAAGACGTGCCTGGAGGAGAAAAACCCAAGTTCTGAGCCACACAGGCCTGGAGACAAAAGGATACCGGACACGATGCAATCTCTCTGAACCATTCTGAACCAACATCTCAACATATCTCAACCTGCGCTGTTGATTTCTCCGCTCTCAGCTCCAGGCTGGGACATTTGGCACCTGCAAACATCCAAAGAAATCCAAAGAACAGGAATGACTGGGCAAATGCAATGCAAATATGCACGGCTGCAAACAAGTCCTGTCCAGATGACAACTTCACGAATCTAGCAACGTCAAAGTAAAACTATACAATATATATACATACATACATACATACGTACGTACGTACGTACGTACGTACGTACATACATACATACATACATACATACATAGAATATATATATATATACCTAAGCCGAGCCGCGACCAGACTGTCCAGAAACGAAGGAATCAAGACTGCCCTCCAAAGGTCGACTATGTGTTTTTGATTGTTTTTGTGTATACCGATGTATACCGTATACTTCTGTCTGCATTGCAAAACAATTCTTTGTGGAGAAGGGGACGGGGATAGCCCAAGACGAGTTTCTCCTATCACCCTGTTGTCCCTCACTGGAGCCACACCATCCCTGCTATGAACATCTGATCCAGAGAAAAGGTCTGTTGGAAATCCCTCTTTAACTTGATCTGGCCTCCAAACATCATGTCAAAATCGTGGGATTTGCGGTGTTGTGTCAGATAGCATGTAAAGTGCAGGAACATGCAAAGCCGATAAATAGTTGTCAAATCAATTGTCGAGGTGGAGCTTGCACAGCTTTGTTTCCCAGCCTCCTCCAACTGCTTCGAATCAAAGGACAAGACAGAGGCAATGAATCCCTGGATCCAGAACGAAAGATCCGATGACAGTCTCCACTTGGTGCCCGCACAAAGAAGAAATGCTGGTTCTGCCGAGTAATCCCTTCCTACTAATACTAAACCCACCCTATTAATAAACACATCAGGTAGTTTTTGTTATTAGGGGGGTATTTATTATTAGGGAACCCTATTAATGAATTTAAAACCTTAATAATAAAAAAAAAATCGATTTCAAAATCAATTAAATTTCCTTTTATAACGCCATTAAAATACCTTAATAATAAAAACTAGTTTGTTCGATTTCAAAATCAATTAAGTTTCCTTATATAACGGAATTAATATTGCCAAAAATCGGATTTCGAAGCGGATCCTATCAATAAATTTAAAACCTTATAATCATAAAAACTAGTTTGATCGATTTCAAAATCAGTTAAATTTCCTTTAGTAACGCAATTAAAATATTGCCAAAAATTGGATTTCGAAGCGGACCCTATTAATAAAATTAAAACATTTATAATAAAAACTAGTTTGTTCATGTTTGTTCGATTTCAAAATCAATTAAGTTTCCTTTCCTTTTATAATGCAATTAACATATTGCCAAAAATTGGATTTCGAAGCGGACCCTATCAATAAAATTAACACCTTAACAATAAAAACTAGTTTGTTCGATTTTAAAATCCATTAAACTTCCTTATAGAACGCAAATAAAATATTGCCAAAACTCTCGGGAGATTTGCCGTGCTTGAACAAGCACTATCATTTATCGATCGCAATGAAATACATGCCAGAGCAAACGTTCCGCACGCGCCTCCTCCTTTTTGTCGATGAACATCTGCTCTAGGCATGGGGGGAGCAGACATGTCAGATCCAAAACTGCACAGCAAAGAATGCTAAGCACGTGACCCAGGCGTTTGTCTGTGCTCAACTGATCAGCTTGACTGATCAAACTGTCAACAAATCAAAACAGCAAGAGATCATCAAACCAACAAGGCTCACACGCTAGTCGATCCAGACTATGCATCAGCCATAGGTAAGAGATCAAAAAGCTGAGCACATACACTGACCCATCCCAAGATCTTCAAAGGAGTGGGTTGCGCCGCCAACCCACCCAGATTAACTGGGTGGGCGGGTTGGGAAATTTTCAGCCTGGGGTGTGATCTCTGAGCTTCCTTTCACTTCGCGCCAAAATGGCGTACGAAAAGTCGAACGTTCAACTGATCCTCAGTGATCACACAATCCATGAATACATGAGTGAAAATGATAAAAGATAAAAAGGAAAGATCAATAAATGAACATCTCTTAAGAGTTATCAACCTGCCCCAGACCTACCTAACCGTTGGCATGTTAACAACTCTCGGGAGATTTGCCGTGCTTGAACAAGCACTATCATTTATCGATCGCAATGAAATACATGCCAGAGCAAACGTTCCGCACGCGCCTCCTCCTTTTTGTCGATGAACATCTGCTCTAGGCATGGGGGGAGCAGACATGTCAGATCCAAAACTGCACAGCAAAGAATGCTAAGCACGTGACCCAGGCGTTTGTCTGTGCTCAACTGATCAGCTTGACTGATCAAACTGTCAACAAATCAAAACAGCAAGAGATCATCAAACCAACAAGGCTCACACGCTGGTCGATCCAGACTATGCATCAGCCATAGGTAAGAGATCAAAAAGCTGAGCACATACACTGACCCAGGCCCTCTCGCTTTCACTCGAACAGTGAGGATGGCCAAGATGCTTGGACAGTACGCCATCCAACTGCTTCCCCTAAAAAGAGCTTATCTCTTGATGGCCAATCAGCCGGATTGGCATCTGTCGACACACGGTGGATGAAGATGCGAACTCTTAATTGAAAAGCTAAGTCCCAAAACAACGAAATAATTCTGCAAAGATCATCCCTACTAGAATAGCCTTTCACTAAGGAGCCTTCGACCGCCTCAGAATCTATGAGCAAGATGACATCGGCTCCGCGAACGCGCTCCGCAAAAGTCTCCAGGGCAAGCACAGTCGCGATCATCTCCACTGGGACAATCTGGGTGGTGCGCTGGAGCCAACGCTTCTTGATCTCAACTGGGACCGTAGCAGAAAACTGAACAGGCTGCCTCAATCTCCTATCAAACATGACTGCCCCGACACCATCGGGTAAAGTTTCTGAAGGGCGAGGATCAGGAGTGAAGCCATCCGTGAAAATGACCAGATCCGCTGGTTTTGAGCATGCCATCTCGATTGGTCTTGGCGGCCCTTCATTGACGAGCTTCTTCCACTGCTTCAGAGCTTCTGTCAAAGGCGCATCCAGCTTGAACTCATTCTTGATGGGAAAGCGCAGGTACTGTCGTTCAGAGATCACGCGCAAGAAAGCCCTGCCGACTTTCCCCCACAACTGAGATGCACCAAACATGAGCTTTCCTTTCAGCTTCCCCGCAGAGCCAGGATCCAGAAGCCCTGACAGAAGGATAGCGTCAATCTCGGAAGAGATCTCTTCCCGACGTTCCTTCTTGATCTCAAGCTGCATGGCTTCCAGGTTGTAGGTCACTCCCAGAATAGTCGGGGCGCTCGAGAGCTGCAGTTTCTTCTGATCAAACCTCGCTCCGAGCCATTCATGCACTTTCTCTGCCACTTCACGAGCACAGCCAGCTGTTGTAGCTGGCTCAAATCCGTACTTGTCGTCGTAGAAGCTAAAAGCAACCAGACCAAAAATAGAGACCAGAAACTCGTTGATGGCCGCCGACCGGCGATTGTAATTGTACACCGCAGACACCAACCCAAATGAGTGCCCTACCATGACAAAGAAACTTGGGAGCCCAGACGTAGGATCCTTCAGGCAGATGACAGAGAACTTCCTATGATCAGGTCGTACAGCGACTTGACGATAGGCTTTCCTCTCGTCCAAGACCCAACCTAGGATCGCCTCGTCTGGCGCAACTTTCCTCAGGAGCCTAAGTACTGCCACATTCATGTCAGTAGACGGCAGTTGGAGCTTCTCAGTGATCTTGGTCACTTGGTTGATCATGTTTGTCGTAGCACTGTCGCAACCACGCACCTTGTTCTTTTGAACGACCTCAAAGCGCTGTGTTGGGATCCAATCTTCGCAACCCAGACATTCAGAGACTTGGGCCTCCGACGAAAAAGGGCCCAAGCAAGAGCCTTCTTCTACGTCCTCGATCGAGGCTTGCCAGATCTTCTTCAAATTTTCAGAGACTGGCACACCTTTCACACGAGAGACAATCTTCCGCCGGAGAGCCCAGGCCCGGTCTAGAGCTGCTTGAACTGGTAGATCTTTTTGAGGCTTCGAATATGGTGGCCATCGACCGGTGGCGGCGATGGGCCCCACGATCGGAAAACCGTGCAATAAATGCTGCGGAAGGTCATGATCCACAGAGTTGCATGCTGCCAGCATCTCCGCATAGAGCTCCACATGGCAAACTTGACCAAGCTGAGGCGCTTCGTGATCATGACAACCTAAAAGCAAACGCCGCAGAGCTGGATCTGGCTGTTGGCGGATCCGAGCAATAGAGCGAGGCAGGAGCTCCAAGGCGCGCTGCTTCCAGAACGCCAGGAGCCGCTGGCGCTCTGCAAGGACAACCGCAGCAGGACGTTGTAGTTGAGCAAGAGCCTGAGCAGAGGCTTCAGGCAGCATGACCTCCGCAGTGAAGGGGTGAACCACTTGGAGAGCGACACGAATGGCTTCCCCCGGCTCCATCTCAAACTCCAAGAGCGGCTTAGCGGCCCCACGCTTGAGCTGATAGCCAGCGAGCTGTGCCTTGGCTGCCGACTCAGCTTGGCGGTGCCCGGGCCATTGCTTGCTTGACCCCAGGGCACGCTTGCGATCACCAGCCGGAGTCTGCAGTTGAAATGAAGCGAAAAAGTGCGCAAGCGGGTTGGTGAGCAACTCCGAGACCGCCGTCGCCACAGTAGCGCACAACGCCCAAGGATAGACTTGAGCCTGTTTAGTGCGAAAAACCATCCGCTGCTGCACAGGATCCCAAACTTTGCCTTTGAGCTTGACATGCTGGTGACCGCCAGGGCAATGCATGCACACATCGTCGAGCAGATCGGTCGAGCACAGAAGGCGCGTTGGCTTGAGGGAAGGAGCACCAAATGCACACTGGTCAAAATCCAGCCCGAGCGCACGAGTCTCGTGGATCAATTGCCGTACTGTGGGTGTGACCCACATCAACTCAAAAGGGGGTTCTCAATAGAAAAATTACCCCCGAACTGGAAAACACAATTGCAGGCTTCGGCTGTGCGAAAAAGAAAAATGTTACCAAGCATGACCAGTGCCTCATTGTCTGCTGACAAGCTCGGCAGGCCAAGCGGCTCAGCTGCCGAGCGCAGTGGCGGGGGGTCGCCATCGAGCTTTCGGGCTGAGGTAAAAGTGTTGCACGGAGTGCCGCAGTGCAAAAAGAGCACGATACCCAGCTTGAGCACGAACATGATGCGATGCCACATTGTGAGATCCACCACATCCACTGAGACAGGTACTGACTCTGACAACACAATGTCCACGGGAGGCAGGGCTTGAACTCCAGCAAGACGAACAGCATCTGAGATGCCTGCCTTGCCCGCAAACAATTCAAGGAAAAAGGGGCCTGATTCGGGCAAAACTTCAGGCCTAAAGTGAGGTGGGCTCCACTGAAATGCAGAGACGGCAAGGGCGGCCTCGCCTCTCCGGTCCGAACGACTCTTCGTCTGGGGACCATCACTGGGCTCTGCTGGATCCAGAAGCCAATGGCCTGGTGGCGGATCCATTACCACCGGCCGCGCAGGAGGCGATCAGTGGTTGCCGTGCCAAGGATGATCCTTGCCACACTCAACACAAACATGCTTCTGGCGACACTGATCACCGAAGCGGCAGCCCAATGAGCAGTTGTAGAAAGGACAGCGCTTGGGGCCCGAGTACTTGAAGGAAATGAGCCTCTGCCACTCTTTTGCGGGAACGCGCTCATCACGAGCTGCCTGCTTCGGGGCCTCCGAGCTGTTGCCCTTCTGAGCCGCTAGGGCCACCTTGGCCCTCTGCAAAGTGGCCTTCTGCCGAGCTCTTCTCTGCTTGTTCTTGCGAGCTTTGGGCGAAGTCTTGATTGCCGACCCAGATCTGGACCTCGAGCGCTTGCGCACTGGGGTGCTCGGAGCACCGGTGTTGAGCGCCTGCTTGAACTTGTCGAGCTCCGCGCTGGACCTGGCATCATTCCAGAGCTGCTTGTGGTGGGTGAGCACCTCTAGCAATGCCGCCGAGAAAGTGGTGAACTTCTTCCTCTGGTCAGAGCTGACACGATGTACTTTCTTCCGGATGAGCGTGTCCACAGTCAAAAGCAAAGCAAGACCACGGTTCTCGTGCCGCCATTCCTCGAGCTCTGCCAAATACTTGAGGGGGCCAGCAGCGAACGAGAACTCGCAAATGTTGAGATACTCCAGCGTAATGAAAAAGGCGTGGAGCTTGTCCATGACCTGCGTCTCGGAGCTCGCTGAAGTGGGTTGATCTACCATCACCACCCTCAGGAGATCTTCAGCATTCTTGCTGATGCCTGACTTCTGAGCGATCTGTTCATTGCGGGTGCGGATCTCGCCCACCTCGTAGAAATGCACAAAGCCATGGACCAAATAGTCGCGCTGAACCCGCTCAACGAACTTGCGGTGAGGTTCTCGATGAAGAGGGAGGAGGACGTCCGGGTGTCGAGCGACAAACGTATCGCGAAACTCAGCGTGATCCTCCCCTGGGATTTCTGGGACTTTGGACGGATCCTCCTCCATCTTTGCTCTTCTGGCTGCAAAATGATCCTGCATTGTTGAGCATGTCTTCCAGACCGCAGCCAAGTTGGTCAGGGCAAGCTCTTGCGCTGGAGCGTCAGCACCAAGCCGATTGTTATCAGCCACAATGGTGCGCAGAGCAGCCTTCACCGCATGAATGGTGTCGCCGAGCATGGCAAAGGTCTCAACAGTCAACAAACCCGAATCAGCAGCGAGCTTGCACAGCTCCGTGGGCACCCGTTGCCGCCCAAGGATCTGTCTCAAAGGCAATTCGGGCGTCTTGTCAATGTCATAGTTGGTGCGATCGACCATGGTTATGGATTGATGACCGCTCAGAGCCCAAGCTAAAGAAAATGAAATCAAAACGGAGTTAAAACAAAAAACCACGAAATCCATGCTGCAGCATTGAGAACCCTACCGAACAACCAGGCACTGAATGCAGCAAAGTTTCAGCTCAGTGACCGGGTCAGCTACCTCGACGAGCTGAGAAGCACCTGGACGCCACCTCTGGCCGAACTCGTGCACAATGCTTGCAGAGCACTGAGACATCCGGCAGTGTAGAGCCCACTTCGGTGCAATCTTCAAGGCGAATGCGACCGCATGCCATCACTTGATCATCATCCACCTGCAGGCAGTGGTAGCGATAGTCATGGGACGCTCGTGACCCTTGCGTCTTGACGAAGAATATCACCTCGTCTAGAGCACAGAGGTCGACTTCATCGAGGACTGCGTCAGCTGGGGCCTCGAACGGGTGTTCCTGCTCGACCATGTCTTTCACGAGCTGGCGCACCATCTGAGCCGGTACGCTAGTCCGATTCCGTGTGTATTTGAGCACCAAGGGGCCCGGGTTCTTCCAATTGGCCTGCAAGCCAATTTCTTCCGTCGAGCGACCTGCATGAACAGCTGCGTCCAGCAGAGTCACACGAGCGGAATGGGCTGTCAGCGATGACAGGGTGCTGATCAGCTCCTTCAACCGCACCTCTGGGCCCTCGAACTTCTGGTTCAGAGCATACTTGGCCAGGAACTTGAGCCACTGAAGAGACCTCTGGTAGGAAGCCGGGGAGTTCTTGAACTCCTCCCTGGTGTTGAGCTCACGCATCCAGTAGTCGCGCTCCAAGTCTTCTGAACTAAACAAGTTCCAGCCCTCTTCAAGCCACTTCGACTCTTTGAAGCCAACGTGGGGCACCACGAACTTGGTTCCGCGACGACGGCGCTCGACCTTCGTCTGCCACGCCACGCCGAACAAGCCCTCCTCGGACATGAGCAGCTCCATGGGCTTCACATGCATGGCATCGTCGAACCTCAGCGACGCAAAGACCATGCAGAGCCACCACCATATGAAAAGGCGAGCAGGCGCTGGTTCCAGCTTGTCACATACGAACATCTCAAGGCAGCCCACGAGCTCGATAGAGAAGGGAACCGCCTCTTTCAACGTGGTGGCCCTTTTCTGGGTGATGTCCGATTGAACAGCCAGCAGAGCAGGATGAGCCAGATCAGGACACTCGATGGCGAGCTTCGAAGTGACCCACCTGACGGACGTGCGAAATGACGGCAGCACAGAGGGCCCACACTCTTTCTGATCGAGGGCCAAGGCATACTTGAGCAGCTTGTCATGGGTCAGCGGGAACACGCAAAGGCCTTCTGCCGTTGCCCAATCTTCGAACCTTTCCCAAGCTGAGATATGAGCTGCCATCGTCCTAGGAGCACCAGATGAGAGGACTAACTGTCGCAGCCGAGCAGTCTCTGCTGCTGATAAGCCCTCACCATTTGAAGTGTCCTGGAGCAACTTTGAGAAGACCCCTGCCCGCTTGCCGATCTCCTCCAACTTGTTGGACCATTTGAGCTTGGCGGCATTCTCTTGGTCCAACAGTGGGGTGGCCGACGAGTCATTGGAGTCCTTTTTCAAGAGCTTCCTAGGGGGCTGTTGAGGCTTAGAGACGAGCGACTTCATGGCCAACTTGCGGCGAGCCTCGGCCGCCTCAGCGCTCAGAGCAACAGTCACTGGGTCGCACAGCCCAAACCCTAGTTGGTTGGCTGTGGAGGCAAAATACGCCTTCTCGATCGCACTGGCCAGGCTCCAGTACTGCTCAAGCATGAACCCATTCCCCAGGATAATGTCACGAGCATCTGGATCAAGCGATGCCTCCCACTCATGAACTTGGACCACAAACTCTGGCGCTGACCGCACCTCCATCGCGGCGATCAAAGCCAGGTTCGAGTACTGCGAGGCCAATATGGCCTGTGCGAAATCATCAGAAAACACAGGCAGGGCCAAAATCTTAGAGGCCCATCTGTCTGATTGGTGAGCCATCTTGAACCCTCCGTACTGCAAGGTATGACCAACCATCAAAACAGACGCTTCACAGAGAATGAAAATTTCAAGGCCACGACCCCTCAAGGCATGACTCAAATCAAGTGTCACATGTGCATGAACATGCGGGAAGGGCGTGATAGAGAAACAAAGTGATGCTGAACAAACACAAATCACATGTGAGCAGCATGCACTCATGAAAATCTCAGCTGAGCCCTGCCACAACCGACCCCACACCCTGCTGAGGCGTGTGCCTGAGTGAGGTGAGCCGGCACTTGATTTTTATCAAAAACGATCGTCCAATAAACTGCACTCAAAATCACTTCTCACGACTCAAGATCATCCGCACCGTGTGGCATGCAGACAAGACCCTGTTGTGAGACAATGCAAAGAGCTCAAATTAGCAACTGAAACTCCAAAATAAATAAAATCAGAACTCAGACCTATTAAATGAAATCAAGGAGATACAGTGTGACTAGAGCAGATGACTGATCAGCCGCAAATATGACAAACGTGGCTTCAGTCTCTCTGCATCAGATCACACTGGGATCCCACAACAGTGCTAAGGTGCATACCTGAGCCGGGTTGCGATTGCACCCCCCCCGGTTCATCCGAGCTGGAAGTGGGTACAACCCAAAGAAATTTGTGGGATCCACCCACGGCCCGAGCAGCATCCTACCAAAGAACTGTGCAATGGGGCAAGGTGAAAGAAACAGAAAAAGGGGGCCCCAAAGACCCAAATTGGAGGGAGCCCCAAACCAACGCGGAGGGGGGACCCAACCAAACACGGGGAAACCACAAAAGAAAACAAGGGCCCCCCACCTAACACCCATACACAGTTCAGGCGGATGTGCCAGCTTTTCACAACTGAACGGGCGGACGGGATCCTCCGCAAGTGGATTCCTGTGCTCTTCTAGACGAGCAAATTTCGGGCTGAGCAGGCTCTTCAGCAGTCAGTCACCTCTTCGACCACAGGAGCCGGTCCAAATGACTTTGGGGCCGCTGCCGGATGATGGTATCCAGAAACGGCGGTGTCAACGTGATCAAGGAAGGCCTGTGGAGTCACAGTGGCTGGAGCCATCGCTTCCGCTCTCCGTGTCTCGAGCGACCTCCTCTGGACCAAGACCGTTCCCCCTTCAGGAGCAGCACACATCGGCGCCTGACCAGGCTCTGTCACTGACACACCCACTTGAGCATTGGGTGTCACAGTGAGCGCTTGGCTTGAAGACCCAGCCAGGTCGCGCAAACGGCCCGGAGCCGAGGCCAGGGGCACCACCGACGGCCCCTGTCACAGGCGGCAGAACTGCCGTGCTCTGCTCTTGTTCAACATCATGAGCTTGCAGCGCCAAAGCAGTCTTCGGCACGATCTTCAACTCAGACCTGAAGAGCGGCGACTCACATGTCAAATGTAAGTTGGCAGGGTGAGTGTTGACTGCCACTTCGCCGATCCTGGGGCCGGTCTCATCGATCGATGCCGCCTCCACAGCAGCTGTCCAATGAGCATGGATCCCTGCAAGTTGAGAGAGCTGCATAGTCTGATCAGGCCCTTCGATGCGAGCAAAGTGTTCGCGGCACCAGCGGGCATTCTTGATCAGAGTCGGTCCAGAAACCCTGGACACAACCAACCACGTCGATGGCACCATAATCTGCGAGCAGCGCACGTCGACGGAGTCACCTGCAGAGCGAAACCTGAACTCCAATCGGTCAGCATCAAGTCCGATCGAGTCTGCCGATGACGTTGCTGTGATCCTCACTTCAAAGTGACACAAGGGGTAGTCCATGGCAACGACCACGCCCCCATCACTGCAGGCATACAGGCGACCGCCCACTTCAAACGATGTTGCGATCACTCTCCAGCCCTGAAAAATGGTGACCACCATGGAGGGAATGAACAGTGTTGAGTTCATGTTCCTGATCAAGGCATCGTTCAGGTAATTCATTTGAACTGTCATATCCTCATCCGAGCGGTACCCTCGGAGCTCGAGGTGCAGGAGCAACTCACCCTCTACTTTGAACTTCACGTCGACCCACGTCGCACTCTCGTTGGTCATCATAGGCCAACGGAACGGCTGAAAAGCCGGATGAGCCATAACGGCGCCAGTAGGGGCATCCCACTTTGCGCATGGAACTGTGCCGTATGATGTCATGCAGCCGACCAGGATGAACTTGAAGCCGTCAAGCGTCCTGACGTAGAACACGTTCATATGGTATCCAGAATTTGGGGATCTGATCAACTTCCCATCAGACAGCACGTTGATCCCGCACTGGGCATTCAGCAGGATCTCATCTAACAGCCAGCCTTGGAACGGCGACCGGATCCGTTTGTCACGGCTGTCCACCACCAAGACCGATCGCTCGTTTTCTTGAGCACCAAGCTGTTGGATGAATGGAGGGAGCTGAAAATTCTGGGAGTTGGCCCCAGACATCTGGCCCCACTTGATCCCTTTCTGGCCTTTGCGCTTGGCCTGAGCTTTCTGAGCAGCCAACCTCTTGGCCTGCTGTTGTGCTGATCCAAGCACTTAGCGAGCAGCTTGGTTGGCTGGAGCATCTGCATAGGCTGGTTGAGCAGGAGGAGCGCTAGGTTCAGCTCTAGGTGGATCCACTTCACCCCAAGCGCTAAAATCAGCTGGTGGTGGTGATCCCTGAACTGGTCGATGCTGGTTGACCAGCTGTCCACCCTTGTGCCTGGCTACCCTGAACTAAGCTGGGAGGTGGCGCTTTTGGTGCCTGAGCAGGCTGGCCCACATCTGGCACCGAGCCGTCACCCATCATAGTCCATGATGTGGTAGAGCCCAAATTGCTAGCACTATCCTCTGGCCGCAAGAACTCAGCCGCACGAGATGCTGCCATGGCCCTCTGCTTGGATAACGGCGCAGCAGAGGACACAGGAGGAAAATTAGGCATTGAACAAAAGCGGGTCAGACGATCACTTCAAACCCCCAGGCCCTCAATCTACGGGCAGAACAAATTTTCAGCCTGGGGTGTGATCTCTGAGCTTCCTTTCACTTCGCGCCAAAATGGCGTACGAAAAGTCGAACGTTCAACTGATCCTCAGTGATCACACAATCCATGAATACATGAGTGAAAATGATAAAAGATAAAAAGGAAAGATCAATAAATGAACATCTCTTAAGAGTTATCAACCTGCCCCAGACCTACCTAACCGTTGGCATGTTAACAAATTGGATTTCGAAGCGGGCCCTAATAATAAATCAGAAACCCTAATATAAAAAACTAAAAATGTTCGGACGGACCCTAATAATAAACACCCCGGGGTTGACTAGTTTTTAGTATTAGGGGGCAAACCCACAAATGGATACAAATGGTAGCTTTATTTTTAAATTGTTTTCTAAAGGGGATCAATTAATAGTCAAATTGGCCAATCTGAAATTTTCTGAAATTGGAGATGGACGCCTGTTTTTAGTATTTGGGGGACGTTTAGTAATAGGAGGAAGGGATTAGTTACTCCCAAAGAAATACATCTGGGTGCTCACGCTCATATTTGAATACGTGTTCTTCCAGTGACTGTTCAGTCAGGCATTGAATCTGAATGCACTCAGAAAATTCTGTGTGCCTCATCAACTAGCATCCGCTGGCATCGCGGCCAATCCGTTTTCTGGCCGAAGGGTGGAAATTGCAAATCCCTTATCCAACTGCTTGACATCCAACGTGTTTGGTAACCTGTGTTTGAACGGTTTCTCTTTGTCAATCTCTTCTGGTCTTGGAATGTCTCCCATGTCGCCGTGTAGTTTGAGATCCGCTTCAATTGCACCTCATCAAAGCGAACTGCACTGATAGGCTTATCTTTGAAGCGCTGGCAGTGCAGCAGCAACCAGCACGCGGCCAAAATCCGTTTCACCGCTTCTGGTGGGCTCCTGCATGCCAGTTTTGAGAGATACTTGGAGAATTGGTGCATGGCGAAGAGATCAAAGCGCAAAGTCAATGTTTTCATCGGGCCAAAACGCTGCTGCCAGGACAATCCAGGACACAGGACATGCACGACAGTTCCACTATGTTCCACTCATCAAAAAAAAAGAGCCCGACATCTGACATCGATCCATCTCCGCCGCTCCTTAGGAGCTGCCGGATCTCGGCCAGCTGGCGCTTTGAGAGACCGCCCACCTCCCACTGACACCACTGACTTTGTAAACATGGGATTTCCATGGCTTTCCGCTGACATCCGCTGACATATTCAATATTATTCAATTGGAACTGCTGCCATGCCGTTCGTGATACTTAAATATCTATCTTTAAAGTTGTCTTGTGTCTTCCAGCAAGATGCAAACTGGTGCAAAATTTTGCCTTGTCTCCACATGATTCAAGAACGTGATACATTGTTGATATATATAGCAACTTTAGCAAATGTTGATATCATGACATAATTCCCAGCTTGAAATCTCTCCAAGTTCGGGATCTGTGCCTCTTCAGCAGCTTTGGCGCGGGCTTCGCCCAGGCGGGTGATGGCCTGCACCAAGGAATACACAGCACTTGTCTTCGATCGAAAAGCTGTTGCTAAAAGATGCTAGAAGAAACATGTCGCTAAAAGAACCAAGGAAAGTGAATTTGGAAACATGTGGATTTGGAACTGTGTTGAGGGTCTTTATGCATTTCTCCCAAAGTCACTCCAAGAAATGGGTGGCATCTCCTTATGAAGCTGTTGAGTCTTTTGATGATATCATTCTTATATATGTTCTATGATGTTATGTGTATATATATATAATTATGTGTATATATAATTATATATATATATTATATTATATTATATATTATATATATATCATCATAATACTTTATCACTTTATATTGCGATGCTTTTCTGTGTCTCTTTTGTTTCTCCGCTCAGGCGCTACGGTGCATCTGCAGCACCTCCCTGAGGTCTTCGCAGCGCTGGCGACTGCCAGTAGCGTCCTCGTTGCACTGCCGCATCCTGGGCCGCAGAGCGCCTTCGAGCCTCAGGTGACTCAGGTGACTGGCCCTTCTCACACTTCAAAACAGATCACGAAGCCGATACCGGGATCATTCAGAGATCATGAGTCATGAATCATGAGACATGATTCAAGATGAATCATGAGAAAATGTACTCAAATCATCTAAAATCAGTGGGCTCAAGTTTGAGCCATGCACACATGTCAAAATGTCTACCGTGCAAGATTGTCGAACAGCAGCGAAGTTCGATGAGTTTCCGGACTCTTTCTCCAAGTCTTTCAGTTTCTCCCTCAAGACCGCCACACTTTGCTCGCCCTACACGAGGTAGCAAGAAAAGTGGCTCAGTTTGCCAGCGAAAAGACCAACTCTGGCCTGAACACAATCCCCCCCAGCCTCTTTGAGGGTATGAGCTTCCTTCTGCAAAGTGCCAGCACCTTCCAGATTGAGAAACAGGCCCGTGTGTTGCGCACACACAAGTTTTTGCTGTTGATGCTGTTGCTACAAATAAGAAGTCTTCAGCAAACTATGGCCATTGTCGGATTCTGAAATCAAGAGGTCAAAGCAGACTCAGACACGGCAGTCAGAATCGACACTGTCACTACCACTATCTGATCATATCGTGCCTACGCATCGCATGGGCTTATAACCGGCCATGAGGATTCGTTTCAACTCGTCTCGTTGAGTGGTGAAGCCAAACCCGTTCCTCTTCGTCTGACTGCGGCTACGAAAATCAATACTAATCAATCTTAGCTACTACAAAAGGAAAATATAATTATGACTCCTCCCATTCTCGTTCATTCTTTCCTCAACACGCACAAGATCTGGCCTATGCCCGCCACGAGTGTTCGCCCAGCAGCAGACAAGGCACCTGCACAACATCAGACTCGGCCACAAGGCGGGTACAAAAAGTATCAAAAAGTTACAAAAGCCATCCCGGAGTCTCGATCCGCAGAGCTGGAAACCAGTTCTCCAGACCTCTCCAGATCATGTCTCCCATCCTGTTTCTTGAACAAACAAAAATGCAACCTGGCAGAGATCTAAAGAGACTACAGCGATCTATATAGACACGTTATGATACGTTATAGACTACCTGTTGCCAATTGTTGCCACAGTGACAGCAACAAGACAAACCGAGAAAAGGCGGCGCACCAGGGCCTGAAGCTGTTCCAGCCATGGGCCATCGTGCAGCACGTGCACACACAAGAAGGCACAGCTGGGAAAGTCAAGGAATCATAAGGAACTCCCAGTGTTTTGGGACATGGACCTTTTCAACGTGTTGGAGAGCATGGTGAGTGAAAGCATCTAGAGTTTTTGCGTTGGTTGCAAATTACTCACCTTTGTTGAGAACACAATCCATAATCCACAAGGACTGACCTCGCCAGCTCTTCAGAAGTGCATTGCGGTGACAGCCACTCTATTTCCGAAGTCAAATGTTACGCATCATTTGATTCATTCGATGTCGTTGCATTTCCTGTGAGCCTCTACAGCAAGTCACTGATGAGCTGCTTCTCTGGTTTCGTCTGTTGTGCGTGCAACCCCCTGTTTGGGGGTTCAAGACTGAAACTCACTGGCACTTACCGCAGCCACCCTAAACAATTTGCCAAGTTGGGCACCCCAAGCAGAATGCTTCTCCTGCACCAAGTGTACGAAAAGCAAAAGATCGAAGATCTATGCTGACCTTTCCACTGTGCTAATCTATCCGAAGACGAAAGAAAAATGCACCATTAGGAAACTCTTATGTCATCTTACATTCAACAGAGCATGATGAGGAATCCAGGTCAGAAGTTAGACATTCCCAAAAAGGATGACTTCCAAACAGCCATGCACACGCATGGCTTCCATGCTGGATCGGTTCAAAAGCACAAACTCAGCTCCCGAGATTGAGATTTGTCTGTCGGTCCTCATGAATCCGGAGAATAGGCTGTCCATGATAGGACCACAAGGCATCACAAGGCAATCTGGGAATTGTTGTTGAATCATTTCCAGCTTGGCATAGACTATAGTTCTTGCAACATTCCTCCGAGCGATTTGGTACTGGTCTGCCAGCGGATCAATGCAGATACAACTGTGTCTTTAAGACCGGAGTATCTGACACACTCCTTGAACACAAACGCATTCGCTGGCGCGCAAAAGTTGGTGTCAGCTATGATAGCTATGAGAATACCCGCACTGCGTGCTTCTAGGATCTTGAGGTGCAGTCTTAATGAATGAAAGGATTAAATCATGATAAAATATGACTATTGTGGTTTGCCATTCTGATGCTGCATCCTTGATCCACCTGGACAGCAGTGCTCTTCATTTCGGTGCACTAAGAAGTACTAAGACATACTAAGACTAGCAATGCAAGTACTGGAGCTGTCCTACGATGATTACGATGCAAGAAATGCAAGTCCCTGTGTGGGCGGTTCACGGATCCCAGCCGCCTGCCGCCGTACCATGGGCGTGTCATCGCCGCAAAGCCTCGAGGTCCCGAGCGCTACCGCAGATCTTCCAATGTGATGCGAGACACCAAGACACCAAGATTTGCCAAGTGCCTTTCTTTTGATGGTTGTCTTTCTTGTTTCAGGGTACGGTACTGTATATAACTAATTCAGGTGGACTTGACAAACTGATTACAGTCTGTTTAAGGCACACAATCACGCTAGCTGCGGTTGTGTGAATTACTGACGGAACGCTGAAGTTCAAGGAGGTTACTTTGATGTCAAGATCGAGGTAAGATCAATACAGGAACCTGTGCTTTGCTATCTTCACGTCGACGTGGGGAAATCCAGCAAACGAAACTCTGGCCATGGCGTATAGTACTTTTTCAGCAGCTCTTGCTTCTTTGCCTCCCCGACCTGCATACATATGATTCTGTCAGATTGAAGAGCCCGATCTTGGAACATTTGGACATTTGGATACGTTTGAAATCTGAGTGGATGAAAGTCTTCTGAGCAAGTCGAGCAGAAGGCCGCGCCTTTGGCAGGGCGGCAGAGAATAGGCTGCATACTGAAATCCGAGATGTGAACCTGTCGAGATCGAAGTTTGATGCCAGAGTCTCATCAAATTCGGTTCAACGTGACAATGGTTGACTATGCGTGATTGTCCAGTTAATTCAAAACAGTGACATATCAGCACAAATCGTTCCGCCCTTGGCACTCATGTAAAGGTACTGGCGTGAAGCTGATGTGACCCCTGAGAACGTTTCCCCCGCACCAGTCATGGGTGGCCAGTCGTCCAATCAAGCCGCACAGATGAGACAACACCTGCGAAGGATAACGAAGGATTGCAAAAAGCTTGGTGTGAAATGTGCTTAACTTCTCAAAGTTAGGCTGGACTCCAATGGGGCATTTCCTTTCATGAAAGTGTCATGGAATGTACGAAACGTACAACTTACAAATACTGTGCTTAAAGCCAATCGAAGCCAACTAATCCGAGAACTCCCCGCATGTCAAGCTCCTACCGTGCTCTTTTCACGACCACGAAACAGCAGTATCTCCGGCAGTGAAAAATCTGGGCAAAAGTGCAGCAGAACTAAAAGTATTGACAAATAAATACAAAATAATACAAATAAGGAATTTCTATCAATTTCTGGTTGCAAATGACTCAGATTCCTTTGCCATGTCAACGGCCGGACTCCTTGGCCATGGCTGACATGCTGCTTCCGAGCACACGGCCCTTGCAGCCCTAAGTCTCAGAGTTTGCTGGGTGGCACCAGACGAAGGTCTCGATCTGGCACAATGCCATGGCCACGAATCACCTGAGTCAGGAACAGTCTCCAGATCTCCAGTACCGGATCAAAGATAAACTCAGGTGCTATCCCCAACAGCTTGAAAGCTTCTGCGTTTTTGCCATAAAAAGTGCTCATGCCATAAAAATTAAGCGCTTATGCCCTAAAAATGAAGTGCTTATGCCATAAAAAACATCGGAATCCTGTGGAATTTCACAAAGCATCTGCAGCAGAACCCTCCGGAACCTCACAAGGTATCTGCAGCAGAACCCTCCGGAACCTCACAAGGTATCTGCACCGGAACCCTCCGGAACCTCACGAGGTATCTGCACCAGAACCCTCCGGAACCTCGTCCGGAACCTGGTGTTGAAGCTGCACCGGATCGCACCGGAGCTAATCTGGGCTAAAGACCCCACCCATATCAAAGTTTTGCTGTTGGGGAAAAATGGTAGACAGAACAAAAAAAAACAAGCTGAAGTCCCTTCTGCGGAAACTTGATACAACCCTGCCGTCAGATCTGAGCAGTTTCTAGAAGGATTGCCAAAGTGCAAAACGACCTACACCCGGACCTAGGTTGAAAGGTCATGACTTCAATACTTTTAAGTCTTTGAGATCTTTTAAGCAAAACAGCCCTTGATTTCCATGAAGTGATGCTTACACTTGCAATGGTGAAATACATGGAATACAGAATGAATAGAATACATTGTAAATGCGAAGGAATTTCTCCGTGCCAAGTTGCAATTCTGTCGTCCCAAAGCTCCACCACTCCGTGGGCCGTTGGCGTTTCTTCCGGTGCGTTCAACGGTGACGGCAGCGTGACCTCAGCCGGATGGAGCCGGAGTTGCTCACGCAATCAGCATCAATCCATCCGGACCCATTCGGATCCATCCGGTTTCACCTTCTTTGGAGTCTCAGAATACTTAGAGAATGTTTACCCAGAGACACTTCAGAATACTCTAAATACTTAAAATATCTTTATATATCTTAAGACCGATCTCGCTCACTTGTCGGATGTGCAACAGCAAACCCTGGTCTCCCAGCTGGGTACTGGGTAGCTCCTTTTCTGCTCGCAGAAGTTGCATCTCCCACCACTGGGACTGCGTGTTCTAGGCGTGTTCTAAGCGAAAGCCGATGGAACTGTTCGGATTCAACGTGGAAACGCTTTGTTTTGGGTTTGTGCAGTTTGTCTTGATATGTCTTGATCAGTGTCACTTCAAGGGGTAAACAAAATGTTCCGTCGATGTCAAAGTGTTTCTCCATGTTCCATCCCAAGTGCCCACAGCTAAACACTCGAGCAACTGAGAGGGCTCTTGTTACACTTGTTCCTGCTTTCAAGCCTCCCACAACATCCACAACAAAAAGATTAGGCTAGAGATCACCTTCAGAGTTTTCCACCTGCAGAACACTTCCACGCCTCATTTCAAAGTGAAGCATTGGCTTCGCGCGGAATTGAGCACGACTTCAGGATTGTTGGCCGTCGGGTGATCCTCCCGAGCCACTGGTAGCAGGATTGGAAGCCTTGTCAGACCCCAACCTCTATACTTCCAACCATATGTCCAATGCCAAAGCTGTACATGACATATCTTTACATTGTGCATCATTGTGCGACATTGTGCCAGTCCTTTTCAGGGCATTGTGCCCGTTTGACTGGTCACGGGTATTCTGGGAATAGCTCCGAGCATCTCCGAGCCGGTTCCCGCCCAGTCCCCGCAAGGATTGGCGATCGGGGCAATGAGGCATTCATCGAGCCAGGAGCCCTGTGGCTCGATGGTGGCTCATGCAAAATCTCATCATAATTTAAATAATATTTATATGTATATATATATATGTATATATATAATATATATAATATATATATATAATATTGTATGATGGTGTTATAGATTATCTACATACATTAAGAATATTGTGAATGGCTGCATCCACTTATCAACTTTATCTTGCTGGCTAGGAATGCAGAATTCCAATTGTGGTTAAATGTCTGCCAGGAGTATTTGAACTCCAAGACCGCCAGTCAAATAGCAACGATGAAGAAACAAAATTCAAAAGATCAGACAAGAAATCGAGAGTAAGGTGACATGAAGTGAGTTTCTCATTTGTGTGATCTAGACATAGCTCCAGAACAGGCTTCATAATTCTGAGGAAAAATCGTTGTAGCCTCTAGCCCTGAGTCTCGCTTTGAAGGCCTGCTTCAGGAATTGAAAACCTTTGTACCTGTTCTCCACTAACTAGACCGTTAGGTCTGCTGTCTCAGACCCATCCTGAGCGCCGCAGAAGGGATTGCCAACAAAGTGCCATCGAGAGTCAAGGCCCTCCAAAACTCCAGAATTTGTTGTCAACATTTACATCAGATCTGCAATTATGGGGAATCAGCTTCACATGTGGTAACACTTGTGGTCACATATTGCAAAAGTCAGTTGCTACACTTGTTCGTTTGACTTCATCATTGTTCGTAAACATGGGGCAGGACCATGCAGGAACTGCAGGATGCTGTGACGACGTGGCTGAAAGGACATGATTGTGATGTCACTGCCAGGAGTCACTGGAGCTATCAGAGCTGGCATCCTCAGGGACGGCAGAATGAACGTGAAGAAACATGAAGGATCGGGGAACAACATGGAACAGCCTGGAACAGCCAACAAAGTTCGATGACGCTTCAATTCAAGTTCGCCACTGGGTCAGAGATGTCAGAGCACCAAGCCATGCAATTGCGTTAGCAGTTGCTTGAGAGGTTTGGAGACATCTGAATTGTTACACTTGTCACACCTGTTGGACGAGTAACATCCGACAGAAGGCGCTTATCTTCCCGCCGCTGCCGACCACGCAGTGCTCGCGCCACTGGTCCAAGAAGGACCAACCTCAGGCGGAACTCATGCAGCAGTTCTCTGCGCATGTAGCAAATTGATGCAAATTGTAGCAAGGCAATATTTATTGCATTTATTGCCTTCAAATATTCGGACAGCTTATGGATGTTTATGGCAGCAATTGGATCGAGCATGGAGTCCAATGAGTCCAAGGGTCTGTAGGAAACCATGATAAAGGATCACGTAGATGGCCAAACAAACCGCCAATAGCCACTTGAAGTGCCATGAATAGCCTGACAGACATGGAGCACTCAATGCACTCAATGCACTCAATGCACTCAATACACTCAATGCACTCAACGCTTTGTCCACTCGGAGCGGCCTCTACTGTCTCTGGACTGAACACGGTCAACACACTGGATGTGTTTGATGGGCGGTTCTGCAAATTTGCATCCTGCATACCCTGCATACCCTGCTGGACATGAGAGTGTTTCTCAACTACTTTTGGCACAGGTGTGAAACGTGTGAATACAAACACCAGCAGATATTGAAAAAAAATGCAGGAGAAGTGGCGCAAACATTAATCACAACACGACGCTGGCCATTGCAACCAGGCCACAGTTGTTTGGACCCGTGCAATCATCCACCACCTTCAGGCAGCGCAAAAATGTGCGACCCTGAAAAGTTTGAACAAATTGGAGGACTGAGGACCCTTATGGTCTGTGCCAATGAGCTTGCATGACTGATCTAATGATGTTCAATGTCCTCAACAAGCATAGAAATTGTGTGTGTAATCATTCCAACCTTAAAGCCCTTGCCAGTAGAGATAGTTGTGGAGTTCAACGGAATCTTTGCCAATGTGCTGCCAGGCGGTAGACAATCCTGGTCGAGGCAGAGCACCGCTTCAAGCAAAGCCTCTCATGTTTCCTCTGAACCATCCTCTGGAAACCTTGAGTTCCGGACACTTCTGGTTTCCCAAACATCTGAGGCTTATTGGCACATATTGGCACCCTGTTCTAGTATTTCGATTCCGTTGCCCTTTAACGCATGTCATGAATTTCCGGTTTCTTGGGCTTAGCAGATTGTCTTCACAGCCCATGAATCAGATCCGGCCGCCTTCTCTGGAACTGGCTGCCACCAAGGATGGTCAGGGTCCAGCGGGACATAGTCCGGGTGCGAATCGGTTTCCTCAGCAATTGACATCGGCCATTCTCAGAAAAGAAAATGTTTTGCCCTGAGAAAACCTTAATACAAACAACTATACTTTGTAGCCGCTTCCTTCTTCCAAAATGCACACAAGGAACGGACTGTCAGTATAATTGTAGGGCCGTTGGAGGACATGTCACTAGCTCTTACCCTATTATATAAGCACTTTTCCTTTTGATTTTCCTCCAATTTTCATTGAAACTAATGTCCTGAAGTTTAAGCATGTCTTGGGGTCCCACTTAGGAAACAAGTTTCGGCCCCTGGATAAGCCAAGGTTCTTCTTGCCAATACCTCACCTGCACTCCCAGGAAACAACCGCCAGTGCCACCCACTGATAGCTGACTGAGAACCGGGATGTTCTTGCAGGCGAGGGATGATTGCGTGTCGCCTCAATTTGAGTTTTAAAGGACTGCCACTATGAAATACCATGAAATGCTGCTAAATACAAGTAACTATATGTAACTATTACCAGTAGTACCGCACAAGGCGGTGGCCGAAGTTTCAAAAATAGGAAACCTATAGGAGAGGTTGGTTGTTGTGAATCAGGGATGGCAAAGCGAATCCACTGATGGACCGAAAGGTGCTTGAGGTCTCCTCTCTGTCTCTCTCTTTCTCTGACTATCTACCTACCTATCTATCTTCTATGTATCTATCTATCTATCTATCTATCTATCTAGCTAGCTAGCTAGCTATCTATCTCTCTCTCTCTTTCTCTCTTTCATCTAATTACCTATCTACCTATCTACCTATCTACCTATCTACCTATCTACCTATCTACCTATCTACCCTCTGACATCGCACAAGTTCTTGTGCCGGAAAGACAGCCAACCAGCTTGTGTGAGCTGTCAATCCCCATCTGTACAACTTCCTACCAAAAGGACGGGAATCTCAAAGACCCAATACCACCAGACCTCCTAAAGAGCGAGGACAAATCCGCGACCACAGCGGGGTGAAGGGGGATCCGACCGCCCACAGACAACCCACGGGCACCAAGCCGCACAAAGGGCAGACCCGAAACATCGTCCACATCACCCGCCGGGAGCCCGTCGACGGCACAAAGCGCGCGGACCCACGTACGATACAACTGCGACATCCGCGGAAGCACAAAGGAGTTGAGCGTCGAGTCCTCCAAAACACACCACTTACCATCGTACCAAAACGGAGGAAGCGAACCCGTGTCGAAGACAAATTGCCAAAGCAATTCGAGTGCTGAAATCCCACACCAACCTGCGGCACATGATGGATACCACCTCAGGGAGCACAGCCATTCATGCAACCTCCTGCCAAAGCCCGAATGAACCTGAGACCGGAGCGAGATCTCATCGAGCCGCGCACCTCTACCTACCACCACAAAACCGTCAGGCTCCCATTCACCGACCTTGGGTCTTTCGACCTCGACGAAAGCCTGCGCAATTGCCACATGCAAGTCTGCCAGTCTCGCCGCGTCTTCCTTCGCAGTGTTGTATTCCCTGAAAAGCGCCCGATACAGCCTATGCTGCGCCCTTTCAACAACCACCTTCTTTGCCTCCGCATCAACCCTTGCATTGAAAATGGCCAGAATACGGGCCTCACCCACCAAGCGCTGAGGATCCTGATGCGCCTTCACCCAGCGCACGATGCATGCACCCCACGACCTACCTGCCACCGCCCCACAGAAGAACACCCAAAGGTCCTTATGATCCGCAGGGAGACTGGACAACCTATGCTCCTCCGGCAGCTTCAACAGACCAGTGGCAACCCGCACAACCGCGAGGTTATCGCAGAAAACCGTGACACAGGTGAAAGAGGAAAAAGCAACTGCAAGCGCAAGGATCTCCGCACGATAACTGCTTTGCGCCAACCCAGGCAGAAGCCCGGCCCACACCAGGTCGTGGGTCCCGTTCGAGTTTGCCAAGACCACCGCACCTCCCGCAATAGCAAGCCTTGGGAACCTGGGGGACAAACAGCTCCCATCACAGAAGACAAACTTCCGCTCGAGACAAGAAGAGGTAACCAGAAAGGGCCAATCCAAGCAGCATGACTCAGCTTGCCACTCCCGCAACACAGGCAACTCATCCCACAACCCGTATGCCCAAGTATGCGGCGGCAGCGACCGACCCCCAAGCAGCTCCAGAAACGGCCCACGCAAATCAGCGACTGCTTCACAATCTCTAGCCCTGTGCAACCTGGAGTCCTCCTCTCCACACAAAGGACACGCGCGCGAGACCTCCACACCCGCAGCATGAGACAAACAGTCCCGAGTAAAGGTCACCCCGGTCACCTGCGTAAGAAGCAAGGCCTGCTCACCGAGGGGATACTTCATCCACGTCCTGGAAAGTTGAATGTCAATGTGCTCTATCCCAGAGCAATCCTTTCGGTGCGCGACATTCGCCGCCACCTGATCCATCCACGAAGTTTCCAAAACGTCCTTGACCGCCATGAAACATCCGACCAAAGTCATCCCTGGCTTCCAGACCCACCACCATCCACTCCACTGAGCGCAACTGCTTGGCCAACAAGTAAGAAACACCCCCAAAACCACACCGCAACGAGATCAATCCTCGGCGCATACGAGCCCGTGCCAAGGGGAAATCCCTCCACATCAGTCTGAAGAGCCTGATCCTTTGAACCAATAGACAAAAGGCAGGATCCACTGTCTGCATAGCCCCCACCGAACAAGCCAACCAGGGGCTTACCCCCGGTTTTGCCAAGGAAGCCACCCTACCTGCCTGCGTTCTCAATCTCTTGTAGACCGACCGAGGAACCTGACAAGTCTCCGCACCATGCAGACATTGTGGCCAGATTCCGGACAGAATCAACCTTGTTTTGCGCCACCTGGAGCACGGAACAGCCCTGGCCCGATGCAGCCTCCTGTGACCGAGAGAGATCCTTTGGTTCCTTCTGGCAGCCGCACGTTTCTTACAATAGGGCAAATCAGCACCAAGATCCACGGATTGGAGCTTAACCGGGATTCGGTCCTCACCCAGGGTAGCCAACTTGAGACGCTTCCTTCCCTCCTTACAAGCACTCCACAGCCAACATTTCTCCGGGGAAATCGGCAACGCACAACAGGTCAAAAAGGTCTCCACCGCCGGAAGGATACGCAACACCGGTTCAACTTTGTCCGCAAGCACCTGCCAATTGTCCGCGTAAGTGAGCGGCAAGACCTGCCCTTTCGACTTCACCCAGAGAGCAAAAAACCGACACATGCAGAACATGGCGACCACAGACAAGGGGTCACCCTCCGGCACCCCCGCAGTGGCCGCCCGATCCCCTGGGTCCGCCCTGTATGCATTGCCCATCACCAGCACATGCCTTTCCATGCCATCCAAACCGGCTAGCCACGCTCTCACCAAGCTCTCCGGGATCCCAAAGTGACACATGACCTGGCACACCAAAGGGCGTCGTAGCACATTAAAGGCCTTGACGATGTCCAACACCAATCCCGTGGGTGCTTTCCCTGCGTGCATCTCCTCGGCAACAAAGTCCGCAACAAACCCCCAAAGGGACCTGGTCGAGAGACGCGGTCCGACCGTTGGCAAGGCATGCACCTGACA
>CAMXCT020000274.1:248622-275450 GCA_947184155.2 Cladocopium goreaui | reverse complement strand
GGGGGAAACATACGACTTAGACCGCCGCGTTATCCATGTTCAGTTGCCTACTGACATTGGTTTGCCCCCTTACTTGGTTGGTTTGTGCACTCGTTCCGTCTATGGACTTGCGGACGCACCACGTAGATGGTGGAACCGCCTTGACAAATTTCTGATTTCGCTTGGTATTCAACCTACAAGAGCTGACAGGTGTACATATGTATGCTATGATGGTGCTTTCAAGGAGCCAAAACAGGTTAGCTTTGCTGACTCTGAGGCAACAGAACCAGCACCTGTGACATACTACGTAAGCTCACAAGACAGTGAGGAAACGCGTGATGAATCCTCCGACATTGCTGAGGAAGTTCATAAGTCTCTTTTGGTTGAAGAAAGATTGTTTTCAGCTTGCTATCAACAAACCCAAACATGGAAACAGAGGAAAGAGGTCAAGGAGAAGAAGGTTGAAGATTGTGCTTGGACTCCTGTTGTTGATGAAACTTTGTTGAAGTTTTTGGAATCTGTTGAACACAAGTCTGGTTGGTATCCTTTTGAAAATGGTCATGCTCAAGTTGCCTATCGTGCAAAAGCTTTGAGAACTCCTGATTCACATTATGATCGAAAGAAGTTTCCCTTGAGAACTTCTATTGTGAAGAGGAAAGGAGTTTGGTGGTTGCTTGAGATGAATCATGACATGAACAAGGACAATGTTTCCACAAGTTTGGAAGAAGAAGCTGAAGTACTTGTTTCAGTCTTCTTACCTTCAGAGCGTACTTATCTTGCCACGACACCACAGTTGACACCAGAGATTGTTGAACAACTCTTGGAACACTTCATGGACCCTGTGAATGGCAGTAATGCCAAAGGAAGAAAACCTATTGGCATGTGTTGTTTGCATGTTGACGACTTGTTCATTACAGGAACTCCAGAGTTTCTGGAGAAGTTCAAGAAAGTTGTCAAGTCACAATTCAAGATTGGTCATGAAGATGTGAATGATTTGATGTTCACTGGTCAACGTGTGAAATGGACCATTGATGAGAAGACCAAGAAGAAATCACATATCACTGTTGAACAATCACTTTGCGTCAGTGAACTTACTGAGGTTGTCATACCAAAAGGTTTGAAGGATGAAGACAAATGTGACAAAGATCTCCACACTGCCTACAGATCACTCTTAGGTAGTATCAACTGGTTACAATCAAGAACCCAATTTCAGTCATGTTATCAGTTTTCACGTTGTGCTTCTGCCGCTGCTTCCCCCACCATAGGTGATTGCAAAACGCTGAACAAACTTTACAGGCAAATTGTAGGTGACCCGATGGAACTTATGTTCTGGCCACTGCAAGGTGGTCCTAGATTAGTTGCAATGCCAGATGCAGCGTTTAGGAACAACAGCGACAAATCCTCACAGCGCGCAATGGTTATTTTCATGGCTGAACCGAGAAAGGAAAAGAGCAAAAACACCAGAGGTTCTCTTATTTTCTTTGAATCAACCAAAATCAAACGTACCACGTTGAGCACAACTGTTGCAGAGTTGTATGCACTCATGAAGTGTTATGGTACATGTCAAATGTTGAGAGGACTGATCAAGGACATCACTGAACTTTCAAGTGAGATTCATATGAGGACTGATGCAAACAATCTTGTGACTACTGCCAGCACTACTCATGTTCCTGAACAACAAGAGACCATTCATATGATTCAGATGCTTAGGAAAGAAGCATGTTCAGGTTCCATTGCTGATTTGTCACATATCAGAACTCAATGGTGTTTAGCTGATTGTTTGACTAAGAAGTCTGCTAATCCTCAGAATCTTATTGATGCTGTTCGACAAGGTGTTCTTAAGGAAGTTGATGCTCATCCTCCATTTAGATCGTTACTGGAACACAAAGCTTACCTCAGGTCATGGTTGCCAACAGTTTGTAGTCATGTTGATTTCAGACATGATGTATTTCTGTTAGGTGACATCTTGAGGGATTCTTGACTATTTTTTGAATTTGTGCCTGCGGCTCGGCTCAAGAGGCAGAGTCTCGAGGATCGTACTGTTTCTTCAACATGTCGAGCTCTAGCCGGTGGAATAGGACCTCAGCCGCATCATCTAGCGATCAGGCACAATCTAACACTCGAGGTCAAGAATATCACAGTTCTGGAAATGATGCTACTGGAACACATTCATCTGATGGATATGCTCTGAGAAGATCAGAGGAAATCCCAGATGACAGATTTCGAACACCATCAACACTACCCAAGGAGGACCATTTAGCATTTTGCTACAATTACAGGCGCAGCACAGATTGGTTTCATGCTCACGAGAATGTGAGGAAGAGAAGAGAGCGCAATCTACATACATTGATGGGACCACACAACATGAGAGCAACTGACAGATATGAGATGTTCATGGACGCCATAGCTTGGATTTTGCACTGGGGAACTAGTCATGGAGAATTTGATGAATCTTTGAAATGGACTTCAAGTTTTCTGAAGTATCTCTGTGGCTTTACCACTCAGGCAGAAGAAGACTGGTTTGATGGACGATGCAATGATTTCAATGTGGACATGACTAGCTCATCGAGGAAAAGTTACTACATGTCTTGTAGCAAGAAGATGTCCGAAGTGCTGAGACATTGCAGAGACAAAACATTGTTCACTACCAGTGGAGCTATGAACCTTTCAATATTGTTTGATCAGATGCAAGACAGGAATCCAAAGGAGTATCACATGTCGGGAGCAGATTTTGCTGCTATGTTACTGTGTAATCCAAAGAAACGATTCTTTATTGAGATCTCCATGAGATGGAAGTGGTACCCATATAGCCCAGCTGCAGAATATCCATTCGACGTTCGTCTTGGTGCTTGTCAGGGACATAGCAATCAAGTTGTCGATCCTACTGTGGCATATCACCAACTGACATACGATGAGGCTATGAGTTTGGGCTGGATTTTTCATGTCACTGATTACATGAACCTAGATTCCATTCAACAATCAGGCCTGAAGACCTTTGTGAAAGGAAGTGGAAAAGGTAGAAGGGATGCAGTCCACTTTATGTATCACAATGACAATGGTCAGGGCTACATCAGGATGGCAGAGGGCACTAAGCCACCAAGAGTGTACAGGCGACCAGTGTACCTCGTGTTGGATCCAAGTTTTATTGTGGATAACCAACTCTACCTGACAAGGAATGGTGTAGTTTTATTTCATGGTGACATTCCTTTCCAGTACCTCCACGTCAAGGAACAGATTCCCACCATAGCATGCAATGTTGTTCATCAAGGACGTGGTCATTCTCTACCTCCATCAGTTACAGGTGGTTCATGGCACAAGGACACCACATGGAAACATGTCATGAAAGAGAAGGGTCCAAGTTTTATTCCTGGACAAGAAATTCCTGATGAAGTCAGAATTACAGCATGGCAATTCATGGGTCAACAAGTTCCACAAAACTATGGAAGATTGGTTTTTGGTACACCATTATGCAACGAGAGAGATTTTGATCCTATTGTGGAGTCAATTTATGGTGTTGCAGCAGAAAGCTCTCAAGAGAGAGAGGTATCTGCGCAAGTTGATGAAACCATGGAAAACCCATATGAACAGCCATCAAGAAGAGGACGCTCTCCAGAAAGAGAGGAACCTCAAGATGCATGGGAGCAACAACGCTCATCATCAGGAAGTTCAGAACCTCCACAACATGATGATCCTCAACAAGATGCTCAAGACAATCAACAAGAGGAGCCATCAGTGGAAGTCCAGGACGACCCAATGGGTGAAGAAGTTGTCAACCTCTGGGAAGCAGAAGATCCACCAGATGATATTGAAGACCCTGTTGTAGAACAGGCTACCAAAAGTTCAATTTCTGCATCGAATCCCTGGGTCCTGTATGAGGCAGGTATTGTCTGTGCAAGAGAAGAGAGCGGTGAACTCATCAAGAACTCCTCAGGAGAAAAAGTGATAGTTCTGCGTGAATGGAACCTACTACTCTCTTCACAAAAGATAGCACTTCGTAGACAATCGATCACTCGCTCAGACTGGGAGAAGTTACCATGGACAGGACATCTATGCTTACTCTTCACAAGAGCTTGGGAGATTGGACGCATGTTGGCACACTTCCATCGAGAAGGAAACATTGAAGCCATGGAAGGTTACATGGACTCTTGTCGACAATATTGGACAGACTGGATGCGAGGTCAAGTTGCCCCAACAGGTTGGGAAGACAGACACAGTATCAACAGAGACGAATGGAGAGAGAAGTTCTTGCTATACGAAAGAGACTTAGCAATACAGAAGGACATGGAGTATCTCTCAGAAGCAGTCTTTGTCTTTTACACTAAGCATCTTGATCAGTTCATTAGAGAGAACAACAAACTCTGGGGAGATTTCTGCAGGAGAAAGAAGGACCGTGATGGTAACATTTTGGATGCACTGGAGTTGAACACACATGGGTATGACATGACTATTCAAGGAATTACAGTTCCCATGAACAAGAGAACAGTCATCCCTGAACCTGAACGGCATTTCTCGTTTTCCACAAAGATGATGATCATGGCAATCGATCTGTATGAAGATGAAGCACCTGCTAGCTTTAGCCATTTCACAGTTTTTGCTTTGAACAAGCTTCGACAATTTGTGGATAGCAGAAAGGAATTGACAGCTCAATCCTACAGATTCTTTGTTGAACATGCCTACAATCAATTCTTTCAGCATGAAGCATTCCATCAATCTGCAAGAGCAAGGACAAAGGTCAGGGAATGCGGTTCAGGTGACTTCCACACATCTACAAAGCTCGATGGCTACATCTGGGTAGATGGAAAGGACAAGATCGCTCACATCCCAGGATCAGAGCAACAGAATGTGGACATGGAAGGTCACGATGATGATGATGCTGAAGATGATTTGGAGTTTTTGCCAAGACTACAAGTTTTTGTCAGGAAAGAGGAGGAAAAGGCATCAGGCTCTCAGGAAAGAGAGGAAGAAGGTGTATGCTCTCAAGAAAGAGAGGAAACACAACCACAACAAGAAAGTGAGGTATTACCTGATGCAAATCCTCGAAGAAATATGGAAGATCGACAGGGACTGTTCTTAGTCAGGCAACTCAAACCAGAGCACAGACAGATCCTCCATGATATTACACTCGCAGGCCAATCAGTCCTCACAGGAGATGATCTTGAAGGAGGTCAACCCCTTGAACGTGGTGACATAAGCTTCTTCTCATTATGGTTGATGATGTCAGCATTATCAGATGCTTCCTTTTCAACATTTATGGAGCAGTATGCACCTATGATGGGTTATGAGATCTCTTACGACAAGTACTATGAGTTCAAACTGGATATTGACCAAGTTCTCAAGGACAATGAACACCTTGGCGCAGAAAATTTCTTTGGAGCAGAGGATCCTCATATGGTGGACGATGATCCAGACACTCCACTTCCAGATCTTCAAAGACCAGGCGCAGGTGATCCTGAGTACAAGCATACCATTGAAAGTTTGAACATTGAGGACAAACATATCATTTTGGAAACTGATGATGACAAATTGGTTGAGTGTACATTGAAATGGATCAGTATGTGCAATCAGAATGTTCAACGAAAGATCAAGGAAAGTTTTGTCAAACCAGAAGAAGGACAAGAGAAAGAAAAGGATGAAGAAGAGAAGATTGCTGACGAAGAAAAAGAAGAAGAAAAAGACACACAGGAGCCACATGTCCCAGCTGAAGGCTCTTCAGAGAAAGAGGAATCAGCTCCACCTGAACGCTCCTCAGAAAAGGAGGAATCAGGGGAGAAGAAGACAGACATTCAAGATGATGAGACAGCTCCTGAAGTGAAACCTGCAGTTCGACTTTACTATGGTCAAGATATCACTGGAAACGAAGATGATTCAGTTTTTCGAAGATTGAAGGATTGTTTTACAGATGGTTACCATGGTGAATGGGCAGGATTTTACAACAAAGGTTATCCAGCGTCTTCGAAGCATCGACATATGTTTTGGCATGTTAAGTACAGGAAGACCATGTCTCCACATCATGATTTCTGGTACCATCTTACAGATGACCAGTTGATGGTTGAGTACATTGCCAGACACAAGAATCAGGATCCACAACTAGAATTACAAGAACTTAATCAGCGCATTGAATATGGTTGTAGTGATCCAAGGATGCATCCTCTTCATCAAGACAAAGCAGAAAGATCCTCAAAAGAAGCAGAAAAGAGGATTGATGACGATTTTGGAAATCTCACAAGGGTACTCCAAGATTACGTTGAGGACCACAAGGTCTTGCCTTACTGTATGATCTTGCATAGCTTGGCTTACAGGTATTTAGGTGGAGGCCTATCAGACCCAACGTACAAGGATGCTGAATTTCCATACAGATCCTCTCCACAGATAACAGCAATGTTTTGGAATTTGGGAAACTGGTGCAGAAATAGATTTGAAAAATGCCCGGTTCCAGAAAGATTTCAACAATTCATTCCACACATTGACTACACTATCGATGAGGATCATGAAAAATTTGATGAAACCAAATCACAGTTCAACAATTACTTCATCAATGTCATCAAGAACTTTGGAGGACATCTTTTCATGAATTGCGAGGCTGGTTCGTTGTATCCTCACAGAGAAAGACTCGACGAGGTTGACTTTAAAACTTGCTTCAATGACTATCATGACTTGATGGTGGCAGCTCGCCTTGGAAAGGATGGCTATATCAAGCAAATTGCTGGATATCACACAGATGACAACGACACACGAGTTCGACAAGTCTCATGGGCAATCTTTGAAGTATCTTGGGGAAAGACACAGGATCGAGATACAGATGAGATTGTTGACTTGACAAGAGCTAGGATGAGAATGACACGTGTGTGCGTTTATCACGTCGGACAGAAGTATGCATCAGACTCTGCTGGGATTGTTGGTGAGTGCTTAGCTGTTATGGCTTTTGAGTGTGCCAGATATCAAGTTGACTTCATCGCAGGTGATGGAAACAAGGCATGCTATTACAGCACACCAAAATCTCCAGGTGTCCCTACATATCAACACAGCCTTATCCAATTCTGGATCAACAGAATGGTAGGTGTTGCAACACAAGCCATGCGCAAGTATTTTGATTCATCTTGCCCTCCAATCAGGGTCAAGCATTTCATTTCTTGCAGTTATCGTGACTTGGATTTTCTTGCAACGCACTTGGATGGCATTACAACAGCAACATACACCGACGAGCTCATGAACAAGACAAATGGTAAAGGTGATTGTTGTATGTTAACAGTTGTTGAGTGGGGTCATTCACGTTTGATGTGTGAGGAACACCCAGAAGACTTTGAGGATGAAGATCACATGAACTATGTGGGTGAATTTTACTTCAAGGTAAATGAAACTTGCTTACATGGTGATCACAACATCTTCATGGTTGCTCCAAATGATCGCGATGCTCATAATCCAATTCTTATCCATCTTGATCCTTCTGATATGTCATGGAATGAACGACATCATTACAAACAGGCCTACAAGAAGAAGCAGTATGCTGATTCAAGAAAGGAAAGACAGAAGGAGAAAAAGAGAAAGGCATATGAAGATCAAGCATCGACGTATCAGGGCAACACAGAGTGGGGTGGATCCTCATCTTCAGCGTCCAGACCATGGAGATCAAGTGAGTGGCGATGAGTGAGTGTACACTTCTTTAATTGAAGATAACACAGCATGAGAAGCCGTGTACAGTTTTTCTGTGCGTTCAACTTATTTCACACAGATGGCATATACTCTTTTAGATAGAGATAATGCCACAAGTGTCTGAACTTCAATTTAATGTAAAATAGAGACTCTTGTAAATAGAGATACTATATACATTTATCTCCATGAATCATCCGGCGAGCAGACCACTCCGAATGGAGCGAACTTCAAAAATTTACCAACTTCGATTTCAGTCCATTGTTTGCTTGAATGAGCAACTTTGGAGATCCGCTATTTCCGTTTATTTCGTGATTTGGTCAATTGTTTTCGTATGACCTGAATTTCTGAATCTTGCGAACCCGAACTTTTCAATTCGAACTTTCACCGGTAGAGCGAGGCATTTTGCCTGTGGAGAGACCGTGCGCGAAGCACCATTGGTCACTACTGGAAAAATTAGCGAATCCGCTGTTCTTTTTCGACATGTCCTTAGGACATTCGCTGCTTTCACGTGTTTTTCAATTCGAAGCCACTGCGTAACTCCGGTTTCTTTTGCTATTTGCCATTGTGTAGAGAAGTCAGGAAGATACTCTTAATACCAATTGGGTACGGCAAGGCGTAGTGCTCTACTCATTGCTTTTGAATTTGTGCCTGTGTTTTTGTTTCGACCTAATACCTACATAGGTACATGCATGAGTATTGAGCACATTTATATGCGCCCTTCAAGGCTCAAGAGGTATATAGAGTAACCCTGTAGACAAGCACTGACCGGCAACAGGCTGAGAGTAAAAGAGTGCTGTCATTGGGGAAGACGCCTTAGCTGATCTTGAAGTAGACGCTAGGGCCCCTCTTCACCCCACCCCCCCCACCCCCCCACCCCACGGGTAACTGATCATGAAAGAGCAGTGCGTGTAAGTTCTCTACAGCAAGAAAGATGCTGAGGTTGCTGTGCGTGTGTCGGCATAGGAACATGAACCTTATTAACTCACCCCACCCCACCGGTAACTGATCATGAAAGAGCTGTGCCTGTCTCTGCTCAACAGCAAGAAAGATGATGAGGTTGCTGTGCCTGTGTGTGCATAGGAACATGAACGTTATCATCCCACCCCACCCCACAGTGTTGATCATTTGCCGTGTAATGTTTGTTTATGATGGGGTTCCAGAAGTGACGCCTCAGTACCAATGGGGTAATGGAAAATCGACTCGCCCTCGACGCCGAAAAGTGCTTTTTGTGTTGGAAGTGAGTTGATTTTTGTTGTTGGGAGTGAGTTCTTGGTGTTGGGAGTGAGTCGGTGTTGGGAGTGAGTTGATTTTCGGTGTTGGAAGTGAGTTGTTAACCGTAATAAGTGTAGTGCAGCTGCAATTGCAGTTGTAGTTGTAGTTGTGGTGTGGTGGAATTAGTGCACGTAGTGTGTTGTAGTGTACTGTAGTGTGGTATAGTGTAGTGTAGACTAGCGTAGTGCAGCGTAAGGTAGTGTAGTCGTAGTTGTAGTTGTAGTGTGGTGCAGTGGAATTAGTGTAGTGTGGTGTAGTGCAATTTAGTGGTAGTTACAACTGTAGTTGCAGTTGCAGTTGTAGTTGTAGCGTCATGTAATGTAATTAGTGTAGTGTAGTGCAATGTAGTGCAGTTGTAGTGTAGTTGCATTTGTAGTTGTAGTTGAAGCGTGCTGCAGTGTAATTAGCGCAGTGTAGTGTAATGCGGTGTCGTTGACATTGTTGTTGTAGCTGTGGTAGTAGTAGTTGTTGTAGTTGTAGTGCAATTAGTGTAGTGTAATGTAATTAGATGTAATTAGTGTAGCGCAGTGTAGTCTAATTAGTGTAGTGTAATGTAGCGTAGTTTATTTGTATTTGTATTTGTAGTAGTAGTGTAGTGGTGGTTGTAGTTGTAGTTGCAGCTGTCTATCTAACTATCTGTCTATCTGCAATCTGCAAGCTTGAAAACGAAGCAATTCTGCGAGACTTCCTCCATTTTCGAAGTTGGCAACATCAAAAACGCAGCAATTCTGCGAGACTTCCTCAATTTTTGAACCTGACAACGTCAAAAACGAAAGAATTCTGCGAGACTTCCTTCAAGAATGGAAAGTTGAATGCAGAGCTGACGGCCTCGTACTAATGCGTTTTGCGATTTTTCCACTCCATCTGTCTAAAGTACTGCGCTTGCCACGAAAAAGTGATGCCAACTCATACAAACTGCTGCAAAATCATCTTCGCAAACCTGAAGATCTGATGCTCCAAAATGCAACCCTTCTTAGGAAATCAGCGGCCTGACATGTCTCTTGTACTGCGCCTGCCACGCGAAATCTATCTTTGCAGATCCCTCAACCCTCTTCATGTGTCACGTTTTTCTCACTTTTGGCACGGTGGAGAGTCCCTTGCGCTTGCCACACAAAACAACGCTTCAACGTCCAAAAGCGGCGCGGACATGTGGTGTTTTGTACATTTTGACTTCGAAATGTGCTTCGCGCCACAACGGCGTACACTTTTTGAACATCTCAACTTCCAAGAGTGCTCTGAACGTAGTGTGTTTTGTACGTGTTGACTTCGAAACGGCTTTGCGCCACAACGGCGTGCACTTTTTCAAAATCTCAACTTCCAAAAGTGGTCTGAGAATGGTGTGTCTGCTTTGTACATTTTGACTTGGAAATGTGCTTCGCGCCACAACGGCCTGCACTTTTTCGACATCGCAACTTCCAAAAGCGCTCCGAACGTGAGGTGTTTTAGCTTTTTCACTTGCAAATGTGCTTTGTGCCACAATGGCGTGCAATTTTTCATCTCTCATCTGGCCAGATGGCTCCGCACCCGCCGCTTTAGCGAGCCTACTTTTCGACAGCCGGAGCCACAAATCATTGGAGAAACACCGTGTTTCGCGACTTTTCTACCCTTTCGCGCACCTGCATCTTCTTTCTTCTGACTCTTTCTCTTCTCTGATCTTCTCTCCTCCCTCTTCTCTTCTCTGACTCTTCCCACCTCTGCTTTTGCATCTGTCCATATTGCCGGAAGTTTGACTTCTAAAACTCCTTCGAATATGTTAAAAAACTAAACCATTTGGATTTTTTGTTGCGAAAATGATGTTCTAAACTATATATTGGGCTTCAGTTTTCGGTTCCTCAATTTTCAGAGAAACCCAATTGGGGTTTGGTGACCTTACAAATACAAAGATTCTAAGATATTGATGAAACCGGGAATGGCTACAGTCAGTGGAGATCAATTGAGACGCATAAAAGGTTCAGCCCCTTTTGACATGTATGAAGTTACAGTTACAGCTTGAACGCCAAGTCGTTGCTGAGTTTTGCGGTGATTTACGAGGTTTGGAACTTCGATGATGCCGAGTTCATCTATCAGACCCTGGAGAATACACCAGTTGGTGCGCTTTTTGGGGGGCTGGCCTGTGCAGTGTGGTGGTGTTGTTGGTGAATATGGTGAAAGTGAAGGTTTTTTTTCTTTGGTTTGGCAGTTTAAAACATTGTGTTGCCACTCCATGAGAATGAAATAACGACTGATATGTTTCTTTCTGGAATGTTTTTTTTCTGGAATGTTGACACCACTTTATGTTCTATGTTGAATGCCAGTGGCAAAACCAACCAGACAGTCCTGAGAAATCATTTTCTCAAAACCTTGGACTCAAGGCAACCACACAGGCATAACGCACAATATGTTCAATGGTTTATTCCTTTGGGCATTGTCCAGCGTTATTTTCTGTATAACGCGGGATAAGGAATTGTAGATCATAAACATAAAATCATACGTGTAGATTAATATATAGGTCCATGATTATTTTAATAGATTTGTTTTTCAAATATATTTATAAAGATTCATTGCTCAAATCCTGACCTGCCCGTGACAATGAATCAACTATGTGTGCACCCTGGTCTGTAAATGAAATATCCATTTGGCATATCTGACTATCGCCAGGATGTCACTGTATTGGGTCTGGTTCAAGATATTGAAAAAAAACAATAACCATTTTTTTGCATTTTTTTTGGAACTTGAATTATACATGTATTGCAACTGTATATTTGTGTTTTCCTATAGTCAGATTAGATATATATTTTTATCGCACTTAAATCTGAAATCTCTTGATCAATTCCCCTCTCTGTGGTTGGTGATCTATCTTGGGACTTAGCAAGAGGGACCCACAGTTATAAGTTATTTAATAAATTTGCTCAACCATGTAGATCAATACCACAAATCAAATTCCTAGCCTAGCTACAAAGCATGTTCCCATTCAGAATGGATGATTCGATATTACCCTCTGGTGAACTAACATAGCAATGGAAAATGGCTATTTATAGTGGATTTACCCATTAAAAATGGTGATTTTCCATAGCTATGTTAATTTACCAGAGGGTAAACATTACACATGTCGTCTCTCCATTGGTACCCTAATGTTGATCCATACCCACTTCTGATATTGATTGGTTCCAACTCTCCCCTATTTACCCTCTGGTTATTTAACATAGCCATGGAAAATCACCATTTTTAATAGGTAAACCCAGGTAAACCATCTATAAATGGGCCATGTTCCATGGCTATGTTAAATAACCAGAGGGTATTTCTTCCTATTAGATTCCCGTAATATGGTTGAGTATACACCTACCTAGCTGTTGTTCAAGAACTCATACCCTCTGGTAAACATAGCTATTGCAAATCACCTAAAATCACCATGTTCAATAGGTGGATTTGCCTTTTTTCTTAGCCTTTTCAAAAGACGGTAACTGCTTTCTCGAGCATCATTTTTTCACAGCAACTCAATCATCTATAAATGGGTCATCTTCCGCAGCAAACTGTTCGTTTTTGATTGGGTATTCCCCAGCCGCGCCGCGCCAGCCCTTCGTGAGCTCGTACCTCCGGGGGTGACACAGGACTTCCCGGCAGGTGGGGATGGGCACACCTGGTGCCGCAAAGTTTGGTTTCGTCTTAACGTCCTAGCCATATAACATGGAGGAATAGAATTATCATATTTCGGCAAATCTAAGATTAATTAAGCATTTCAATGTGGTTCACGAATGGTAAGTTAATTAAGCGGGTGGTTCCCATGTATTGTTTGGATTATTAGCCAGTTAATGTATGAGGTTTTGCATACTGCGGGAGATCTTTTATAATCTTTTGTAGTCGAACTTGTATGATCTTTGCGAGCTAGTGGGTTTAACAAACAATACTCAGTACTGATGATATGATCCACAAATAGGGCCACAAACAACAAGTGTGATAATTTGCAGAGATCGGGTGGATGGTTTCATTGCTTGTCTTGTTTGCCATCCCTATATTGGGATAGCGATCCCCTATTGGGATCTATTGGATTATATCAATTGGCTGATACTTTTCGTGGGAAGTAAGAAGTGAACATCCACAATGTCGTTTGAACCCCTTGGGCCTGTTGATTGGGCAAAACCTAACACATCGCAGCGATTCCCAGCATGTCTTCCATTCTATTCATTCTTGGAATGTTCAATCGGTTGCCAGGGTTCTAGACTGGTACCCATAGAAAGATAGATGGGTCTTGATGGTTCGAAATGTGGATGGAGAGAAAATTCTGATTCCCTCATTCGGAATCTGATGGTTGTATGCATTTTTTAAAATCCCATTAAATCTCATCAATATTCCATTATCATCCATTATCTATGCATATCCCATGATTTCTCCCATCTGCGGCTTCCAAACGAGCTTTCCCTGTGCCACAGGCCTTCCAAATCCTAGAGATGGATCCAACACGTTGATCTTCCGGTTTCTTGGCCCTGGTATTTGAGTGGCATTGAACGGGATACTTATAAATATGGGATGTAATATCATGATATTATACACAAACATAACTGCAGCTATGTGTTTATTTACATGATATATATATATATATTATCATTAGGTATCAGCAATATGGGCTTCTCCAACATATAGCAATGATATTATATATATGTATATTATAGTAAACAACGACATGCAGATGTTGCTTATCTTGAACTTCTTAGGCCCAGCATCTTCGCAGAGTTTGCGGTCTATGGTTTTGCGGCCCCAGTGGAGGCTGCCACGGTGCCGGACGTGATGGAAAATCACCTCTAGAGGGAGGTTTTGTTCGCTGGGAAAATCATCGAACTAAGATATGAATTTTCCATTCCTTACTGTAATCAATAAGTATTGTACTATATTAATCTATAATTCTTGTACTATACTACTTGGGTATAACTACGGTATAATATTATAAAATCTTATACCCGCACCATTATAATTTGAAGACATTGGTGGTATAACACTCAAAAAATATCCGGGGGATGTAGTTTTGTATAGTTTTCTAGCTATGACAACGGTGAACTTTTCCCCATCCGACCTCCAATAGGGATAGTCACCTAAGTCCCCCGGAAATGGTTCAGCGCTGACATGGCCTGACATGTTGACGGAGTCCGAAAAAAATCGGGTAGACCTCCATGATCCTTCATGTATTACGTTAGATCCAAATGTTGATCACTTTTTGGGGATCGGGTATAGGGATGTATAGGAATCCAAAGTAGGTCAAAGTTTGATATATAGATCTAAGAATAAAACACACTAAGATTCACCTATGGAGGTTTCCAATCCATGGGGTACCCCAAATCCAAGTCATGGATGACCATTTTGGTAAGTATTGAAACAACCATGGTGACTTGGAGATCCCCCATTTTAAAAACTCTCTACATTTTAAGAAACCCCATTGGGATTGAGTCTGGTTGGTGGTTTGGAACATTTCTTTGTTAATATATGGGATAATCCTTCCCATTGACTTTCATATTTTTCAACATGGTTAAAACCACCAACCAGGAGTTGTGTGTTCTATTTGGGCTGATCCTGCTTTGCCGGCACCTTTCAAAAGCCGTCCATCGACCAGGTGCCTTCCATGACGCCCACAGCATCGACCAACGCCTTCTTCTTTGACGCTTGACGGCGGTCGTCGTTGGTTTTCCCGACTTTTGGGATTTGGGGATGGGTCAAAACCCTGGTACCTAGTGAACCCCAAAATAGCTGGTAAATGGATATTCATCCCACTAAAAATGTATCTATAGGTATTGACCCATCCCCATTTAACCAACAGATATGGTGATTTTTCATGGTGAGTGACTCTGTTTATTCCCTGGTAATGGGATCATCTCAGTAGATCTGTAGTTTCTGGTAACAAAACAAGCGACAAAGGCGGAAAATCACCGTTGGATTTTCATCTGAATCTATGTGCCATTATCCCGAAAAAGGCTAGTTCAGCTGCATCCCGTTAGCGAGCTCGACTCACAGTCCCCCACGTGACGATTCCCAGGAAATGGGATACAACTCCACAGACACGTAGGGAAGCTGAGAGAATCTTGCGGAGCTGCTGGGTTTTGGGAATGCAGAATCTTGGGGCAGTGAAAGGATATGGCTATGGATGGGTATGGGTCAAAATGAGATATTCCTAAAATCTAGACAGTTAAAAGTCGGTTATATGATACTCAAAAATGAGCAGAATCTGCAGTCCCCTGGGCCTTAACTATTGATCCATACCCATAAAGAGGCAAAAACTTTCGAAATAGACCCAACGAATTCACATTGGAATCCAAATGCCAACAGTGCCCGGACGTCTTTCTGATCCACACTCCACGGTACCTGTTCGTTTTCTGAAAACCACCCCGGCCCAAAAACACCGAACCTGTCCCTTGCAGGTCCAACCGCCCTGCAGCTGCCTTTGTGGAGGCCAAGCCGATGATCCCCGGTATGGTCATGTACGTATGTAACAGTTCTACACGGCACTTTCGGGTACTAACGGACCTCCAAAACACCTCGCAAGTCGATGCATTTCTTTCAGGAAATTGTTGCCTAGTGAAACAACGTGGAGATGACTAAAACTTGGGACCTCCAAACTCTTTCCGGTACCACACAAGCCCCAACACTAAAACTCGGTGGATTTTCAGGTGCAAGTTCGAATGGCTCAAATCGGAGCGTCGGAGCGTCATGGATTTTTCTTTGAATCGCACTGGAGATGGGCCTTGAATAGCTTGAATTACCATTAAAATCCAGTAAATCACCATTAACCTATGGTTTGCCTATGGTTTTCAACTCAGGATTTCCAATGACCAGTCGCTCGGGTTTCCCCAGAGACCCCTCCACGTACAGCATGTACAGCCCATGGTTTGCTGGGATGAGCCTTTTTTGAGTGCCAGCCAGCTGCTCGATCCGCTCCGCGGGTTCCGGCAACAGGACAATGACATGATATGTGTGCATGAGTATATATATATATATATATGTATACATATGTATATATAATGTAGACACATACATAGTGTATATAATAGATGGATACCTAACATTATGTAGTAGATATACTATGATATACTATGATATACTATGATATACTATGATATACTAACATCTATATACCAGATATCTTATATATGTATAGAGAAGTCTATATATGTCTACTATAAAGATATAGAGCAGAGATGCTGCCAGGCGCCTCGGGTGCGATCCTTGAAGAACGCCAAGGTGGACTATGCCACCACCATCATTGGGAAGGAGCGGAGCGGAGCGGAGCGGAGCCGGCGGACAGCCTGCGGCTATGGTGGGATGAGATGCATAGTGATTACCCTCTGGTGAACTAACATAGCAATGGAAAATCACCATTCTTAATGGGAAAATCCACTATAAATAGCCATTTTCCATTGCTATGTTAGTTCACCAGAGGGTATTCCCAGCAAAATGATGGGACTTCACAATGATATACATACATAGGTACAGTATATGTATACATACAGATACGTACAGATAATTATGGATACATGATGTGGATGCCAAATTAATACCGGGATATTCCAGCTTGATATATTGTAATTTGGTATTTCACTATGCCGTGCTGTGAATGGCATGGAGTAAGAGCTAGTTAAGATTTGATTGTCATGTTCATGATGATGATGATGATGATGATGATAATGATTGTGATGGTGATGATGGTGGTGATGATGATGATCATGATCATGATCATGATCATGACGATTGTAAGTGCGCCATCACCATCATCATCATCATCATCATCATCACCATCATCATAATGATGTGAATTTTTTGGGGCCAAACAAATCACATGTGTGGATTTAAAGCAACACATACCGGGGTTACATCAATGAAGGTAGGGATATGAGCCCAGAGAATTGGTCATGGGATGTCATAGACACTATGAATACATCCAATTGTTGGCATCAATGGTACATCTGTACCCTGTGACATCCCTTGACATTTTTTGACGACAGGAAAATCTGGTGCAATTTCGCTTGGAGACGATCACAGACATCCCAGCAGGCGGTTGGTTTTTTACGGTGACGGGCAAGAGATAGTGAGAGTTGGGCATGTGGGTCAAACCCCTTAGAATTGGGCGCCGGCTTTGGGTTGTCATTTTCTATGTATTACTGTACTGTCGCATGTGTATGGCTGCATGAAACTGTGATGTACTCGAACTTTGACATTCACTAGCTGATTCACTGAGGTTGGATTCTGCTTGTGGTTGTGGTTTTGACGATGCGCTCTGACATATCCGGGGTTTGAGACAGGCTGAAGCTACCAAACTTTAACTGTCCCATGAAAATTATGATCACATACCCAATGTGTCCCATGTTGTTGGTTTGTCAGGTCAACTTAATATATATAACCGGTTGTGCAAAATAGATGATTTCAATTGATTTCATCATATTTGATACTGCGAAATGAAAGACTCCTTTTTTCTCACGCCTCAAATCTGTTTTTTTTTGTTTTTTTCGGTTGGTGAAACTGTTGAACCAAACGAGTTCCATGTTTGTTGTAGACCCCACTCCACCGAAGCACTGCCGGTGTTTTAAGCATCTGGCAGCATCTTGAAATCTGCTCGGCCCAGGTGGTGGCATCGAAATCACAGTACCCGAAGGCACGGTTCCACCGAAAAAAATCATGGTGGTTATGACTAACAGTTATGGAAAACCATAGGAAAACCATAGGAAAATGGTGGTTTAATGGGATTTAATGGGATACCATCTGGTTATGACTAACAGATATAGCCATGGAAAGATCCACCATGCTTAGGTAAACCATCTATAAATGGAAAGATCCACCATGTTATAGCTAGACTGGTGATTTAATGGTGGTTTAATATTGGTTTATATAATGGGATTTATATAATTTTATATACTGGTAATTTTCATGGGATTTACCATCTGGTTATGACTAACAGTTCGCCATGGAAAGATCCACCATGCTATTAATAGGTAAACCATCTATTTCTATGGACCATCTATACCTTGACTATGTTAAATAAGCAGAGGGTAGATGGTAACCACAAAGGGGATAGATCGGTCATACTGAGTCATACTACATCTATATAATTATTTGCCCAAAGTTTCCTTGTACTGGGGGTGTTTGGAGCAACCCTGTCAAAAGAGGGATAACACTGATAACACAGTCATTTGTTTGTAATGGAAACAGACTGGTGTCATCTTCTATCATAGTTTTTTTAAAATCAGAAAACACATTGGACTTGGGAGATTTCATACTGAGTTATCAATCAACCACAAGAGCTCATGGTGAGACAATGCACATTTAGCATTTTTTGCAGCAAACCCTTCGGATGCAACTGGTTCCTTTCCTGCAGAGGGAACATGTTTGTTTTTTTTGTATATTGTAAGTGTTTGCTCGTTCAAAAGGGGTTGTTTGCCTGGTATTTCCTCTTCAATAGAGGAGTTTCAATAAAAGCAGTTGGTTGATGCTTGTAGGACCTTTTATTTATTGGGGAATCATACTCAATGAACTGGGAACCCCTAGTATTTGGTGTTTTTTTTCCACTATAGGTTTTGACGCTGCTCAATATGTGGTTGAAGTGTTACTTTTTTACGCTCCAATCGGCTGAGTTTTCAGGATTCCAAATCGACACTAATTGCGAGTTGGTGCAAGTGAGGCGCGTTGGGTGACAAGGGAAGGTGGGGGTACCACAGCAAATTCAGCCAGTTGGTTCTGTAATGTTCCGTATATTGGGGTTTTCCCAAAATGGGGGGTACTCCGAACTCATCCATTTTTAATAGGATTTCCCCTTATAAAACAACCATCCAGCTATGAGGGTACCCCCATTTCTTCAAAGCCCCATATAATGGCGATATCCACGGGAGAGATGTACCTTGACCATTGACCAAAGGCACTGACATGATGAAAAATGGCCAAGTTTTCTGGTTGGTGGTTTCAAACATGCTTATGTTCCATAATATCTGGGTAAATTCTAACGACCTCACTGCGACCGAGCCCTGGAAATCATGGTTAATAAGGGAAATCATCCCCAGATGGTCTTAATTCAGGTTCGTGAAATATTATAATTTACCCAGATAATATATGGGATGTAATCCTTCCCATTGACGAACTCCATGATTTTTCAGAGGGGTTGAAACATACCACCAAGCAGATTTATTTTCCCAGCGACCAAACACATCAAAACACCTTTCCTGGTTGCGTTTTTTGGGATCACAATGCCTCGTTGTGACCTTTCTTGTTCTGGCCTTATGGGGATAGATTCATCAAAAAGAAAACTTACTTTCACAAAAATGGTGCTTCCATTCTGATGCTGCGGGATTAGGTTTTCATGAATGAGTTGAATATCCCTATGGACAGTGAAACCACACCAACATATTTTTGTCAGAGAGTGACGACTCTAATTACTTGATTGCTACATCTTCATGTTTGCTGGCTATACTATATCTTCAACACAATGTTCCTTGAACCCCATGTTTCACTACAAACACCTCACTTTCAAGCGGCGCTTTGTTGCTGTTAAGAAAAGAATAAAGATATGATATATGGGTATGGGTCAATACCTATAGATACATTTTTAGTGGGATGAACATCCATTTACCAGCTATTTTGGGGTTCACTAGGTACCAGGGTTTTGATCCATAGCCATATATTACACTGGGCATTGGTCACCATTGATGCTTCCCGTTGGTCACCCAGATGGTCGATCTCGCCGTCAGGGATCCGATGGCACCCCCACCACCGAGTTTGAGCTGCGAAGCCTTTCTGGATTCCAGCCTGGGGTTGTCTGGCCGCCCAGTGGTCCCTTGATGCCCCTTGTTGCGGCAGACTTTACTAACCATGGAGCAGGAGAAAAAAAATGAAGAAATCGAAGAGCTATGAATTTGGGTTAGGTACTTAAGGTCCAAACATGGGTCTATAAAGTATCGAATGACTTGGTGTTTAGGCGCGAAAGCCGCCCTTTGTCGTTAGAAATTGGAGTAAGACACAAGTCCAGACATTCGTCGAAGATTGTGGTTGTGGAGTTGTTTCATCTTTCATTTTTACATGTACATATCATTGCATTTCCAGACAATGTCCCGAAGGACCCGCATTTTTCTTCCCCCGTTGTCAGAGGTGCGTAAATGTCCCGCTTTGGGGGATTTTGAACATCACCTTAAATGTATTTGTTGGAGATTACATCCCCACTAGTTGGGTGATGTGACAACTTGGGACATTTACTAACTCCTGCATGGAATATACTTCTATCCCATCCCATTACATTGCTTCATACATATTCCTATGGGGTACTTCATAATCCCCAATAAGCCAGTTTCTAGCCCCCAACAAACTTAAGGGCAACTTTCCCCTTTACAAAGCGCGTTTCAAGTTGAGTCTGTCGCCGAGGAATGGACGGTTGGTCTTGCGACTGCGTGCAGACCAAGGATTGGTGGTACCTTGGTCGAACAAAAACCAGGCTGTCGCCACAAGAAAACCACGGTTGGAGATGGTTGGTGTTTTCCATGTGTTTTCCAATGTGTGTCATATGAAATGTCACTATCATGATTATATTATCATTCTTGAGATCATTGTTGTGATTATTTAGTTCTTATGCTTATCAGTATTGTCACTAAGATCATCATTATTTATCCTGTAATGAGCAATGATATGTTGTTAGGATTGGAACGAACACAGCAACCTGTGAATTCAATTGTGCCAGCATGGTCCGTGTTGATACGACAACTATTTACAGTAGCTACTGTACAGTTGAACTGACTTGTTGATCAAAAATACTGTGCTATCGTCAGTTATTACCTACAAAGTGTTCCCCACACCCCCCAGTCTTGAGTTCTTGATAAATAATAAACCCATTCAACTCGATGAGAATCCATCATAGATCCTAGTTATCGATAGTTATCGTACTTCTGAAGCAACAGACACCTATTAAAAGGATTCAAAAGGGAGGACCACACCACGATGATTGATTACTTATTACCATTGACTACCGAAAATCAAACACCATATTGCAATGTTTTAGCCATTGTATTGCTACTTCGTATTGCAATTATTACAATGATATGACCTTATTCTCCACGTAATATGTACCAGATTTTACCATAATCATACTATACTTACATTGTCATACATTGTCAATCTTGCAATATCACCTAATCATGACCTAATCATACTATAATATGACCAGAATCATAACTATGTCATGCTATACTATATCATACCATACCATACCATACTATACTATACTATACTATACTTACATGGTCAATCTTGTAAAATCACCTAACATTGACCAGTTGAGTCTCCACGTTCTGCATTCTTCGCTCTTAGCGAGGCTGCGCACCATGCATTCGCGGTGTTGTCAGAGAATCCACAGGCGGCTGCGAAAAACACAGAGATCTCGAACGGAAATGTCGAGAAATGTGGGTAAAACAATAATAAACCATTCCCCAGTCAGCACCATTTTGATAGGTGGTATGTAAAAACCATTCCCAGTCATGGGTGGTATGTTTATTTTTCCCTCATTACATAGAGTTCCACAGCAAAAGGCCGTTTTTTGGCATGATTCATTGTTTTATATTGTGTTATTTTGGTGAAGATATAATATAATCCTTTCTTTTGGAGGCCAATGGCAATAATGGCGGATTGTCATGTCCTACAGTGAAACAGTGTATGAATGGGGTTAATGTCCGCCATGGATGTTTAATTCGTCATTATATAGATGCGCATGTGCCGGTCCGAGAGCTTGTCGCTTTCGTAAAAAGAGTGGTGTCTAGCGACCTGGCGACTTGGCCAGCACATCGCGCTAGAGATTTTGGAGAAAAAGAAGCTGGTTCTATACAGACCCTAAACAAGAGATCAAGAAAAATATGGGTTTGAATGCTCAGTACCCCAAATTTTCTGGTCACCAAGCCTCACTTTCAGAGGCAAAAGGTCACAGCTGTTGAAACCAGGTGGTCTAACTTTGGATCCAACGTGGTTTCCGGTTTGATCCAGTTCGATCCAGTTCGATCCAAAGATGGGCATCACATCCGCCCAGTCAACGTTGCTGAATTACCCCGTCACCGGCACGGGGAACTTGGATTGTGGCACCTTGGTGACCTTGGAGCCTTTGGTGGTACCCCAGTTCGGAATCGCTAAGTTAGTTGAGAGCCTTGCTTGTAGGTTCACTGGGCTTCATGATGATTTTGATTATACCCATAGATGGATTGGATGGGTGTATAAACCACCAGTTTGATCCAGTTTGTGCCAGGATCAAGTTACATTATTTATTTTTGCAAATATAAGGGGCTGGACACCCCCATATGTCCATAAACATTGCAATTAAGAAACACCCTAAATGACTGTGGAATGACCATACCGCATATACATGCATATACCATGTTGTTGAGTATCATACAAGTGGGAGTTTGCTTGAATTGGGGACTCCCAGAACTTTTTTCCCACTAAAAGTAGACGGTTTTAGGTATTTCATTGCCTGCCATAAATTCAGGAAACCACCAGTGATTGGGGATGATGAACATTCGATTTGAAATTGATTTGACGTGTCATCACGGTGCCAGGATTTTCTTCTACCGTCATTTAGTCATTTATGGCAAACGGGTATAAGACAACATCGAAGGTCCTGGCACAGATTTAAGCCTCATTTCGGGCAATGAGAAAACCGTCCCTTTTGGAATGACAAAACACAGACTCAAATAATATCCAAGAATGGTCCATGACAATTCGGCCGCGGCACAGTGGCCACAATGGGGGAAATGTGTGATTTGTTGCTCTCGATTTTACCAAAATTGTGACCTTTTTTTTGTTCAAAAAAATCACCCAATTTTCGCGAGCTAAGGCACCTTGATTTGTTGGGTCTTCGAGAGTTTCCAATTCATGGCCAACATCACCAATCCGTCGTGGCTTGGTGATGTGGATGGGTCGTGTGTCGAGGCCGTTACCGGCTTCGGGTTACTTCGGCTTTTTGTCATTGGATATACAGAAGATGGGTTATCTGAAAATGGGGGCGGAGAAGTTATAAAAGCCAAATTGTCATGTTCATAGATATTTTATTGTGTTAATATGTGTTAATAGGGAACAAATAGGGAATATTAATGGGAATATATATTGATTAGGCAGTGGATGGTGATGGAATGAGGTACTCCATTTTTGGACGAGCTCATGACTTGCAGTATTGATGCACTGTACCAAGTATACAGCCCACGTAGACATAACATAGTGTAAATACCTTCAGGTTCAGCTTTCATTGGCTTAGCCAGTTTGGACCCTTGTGGACAACAATGGACAACATGTTCTGGCAAAGAGAACAACATGCAGACTATTTACTGGTTTCTTTTTTTGTTCCATAAATTGCCACATACCGATTTGTCGTGCTTGGTATGGTATATTGTATGCTTGACATTGCTTCAATTTGCATTTGCTTAACTGTGGGTATGCATCTCAACTTTCATTTGTTACATCTTGCTGGTATCCTCAGGCTTGTGTCCGACCAGTCCTAGTTGTCATTAATTTATTAATTAGTTTAAAGTGCAAGTCCTGGTTGACAACCTACGATAGCAATGCCTACAGGTAAGCAGGATGGCTTGCTCAGAATGGTGACTTGCCTCTGGTAGTCAAACATGGCTTGCTGGAAAATCATTCATGGCTAGTTCGATGATGACTTCCTAGCGAACTAAACATTCATGGCATTCGTGGCTTGGGTTTCCCAGCCATCTTCGATCATACAGTAGTATCATATATACATTATATACATTCATGAAAATATCCCATGATATCTGTCCCCATGAAATCCCAGTAATATTGTTGTTTAAATCACCCGGTCATCAACACTTTAAAAAAGGCCCTGCGCTGAGGAGCGTTCGCCTGGACTACTCCACGGCAGCCCAGGGCTTTGACATCACTCGACAGATGTTGGAGGTCCCGCCTGGGCGTTTTTTGCGGTGAAAATTCTGGGAAGTTTGGTGAGAAATATCTAGCTATGGCTTAAAGATGCTTAAAGATGCTTAAAGTATGATAGTAAAGTATGATAGTAAAGTGTGATATCAACGCATGATCTCATATGTGTATTCTTTTGTATTCGGTCATGGTTCAAAGTGAATGGGCCGGTGCCACGGCGAGTGGGTTCGGATACGTACATGAAACCTTGGCTTGAAAGTAAGCGCCTACAAATCATGATAAGAGTATGGTTGAAGATTCCGCTTCTTGGACATCCTGCTTTTCAAAGCATGCATTACTAGACTTGATGTCTTCACATGCGGTGATATACCATCCTGCTACATATCATCAAATTGATGATTCGCCAACATCAAATCTGGATATCCCCATTCCATACACATCCATAGTCCATACAATTCCATATTGGGGATTCCATAAATGTGGGTACACCCCTAAATCATCCATTTTGATGGGATTTTCCATGAAATAAACCATCCAGCTATTAGAGTACCCCCCATGACTATGGAAACCCCCATATCAAACCATTATGAATCCACAATATAATATATTATTTACTATACACAATATAATGATCCATTTACTATAGTTATCCATTATTAATCCATAATATTCCCATTTTATAGCCATTTGACATGTTATCGTTATGCTTTCCATCATCAAACAGCCCTTTTTAGTCACGTTGTGCGTTGCGCGCAGGCGCGGATCCCCACCTTGACCGAGGAACAAAGGTGCGGTGCTTTATCAACGACAACGGGGCGGATTGGCAGATGGGATCCAATGCTGATTGATATATCTGATAAAGTTAAGGGATATGATGTGATCATAGATATGTATATATAGATAGTATATATTGTATTTTGCATATATATATATACAGATTATAATATAAAATATATATATATATATATGCGTGTACAGTATATGATACAAGTATGTGTATATATATATATATGTATATATATATATGTATATATATATATATATGTGCGTGTACAGTATATGATATAGTATACGATATAAGTATATCAGATTTTGTGGTCACATAGTATATTTGATAAATGCTGAGATTTGATTTTACATGGTTTTACTTTGTTACCCAGCAGTTTAGCACCAAATCTGGAAGATTTCAGGAACCGGTTTTACCTTGGATGATGATTCTAGTTGACGCGTATATTCCTGTGATGGATTGACACCACCAGCAGAGAGATGTCAAACATTGTCAAATCGAAGCACGTTGAAGTGGCAGAAGCAACTGTTTGGTGGCTTCAGATGTTTCTATGATTTTGTTTAGTTGTTTCCTTCCTAAATTGCAAAGGATCATCAAGTCCACAAGCCAATCAATCCCGTCGCAATTTTGGTCAAAAACAGTTTCTGCTTGGAAGTTGTTAATGTGAAAATTGGTTATGAGAGTCTCTGTAAGATTGAAAAGAACATGGAGTTGCGTGGGTCCCAGAAAGAATCCTAAGATCCTTAGCGGCTAGATTATGATCCTAGCTGCTAGATTGATGGCCAGTCTGTCAATCTAGCCATACTGGTACCATACTATTTTGGTTGCAGCTACTCATCATCCTGAAGTAGATAGAATATGGATGAATATGTTTTTTTCAAAATCAAAAAAATAGTGCAGATGTAAAATCCATATTCATCATGTTCTATTTTTTCTCCAGGATTTTGTTCATTCGTTTGATGGCCGTGAAGTTTTTCGTGCCAGGCTGGGCACTGGTCGCGACGACCGGCCCGGGCAAGCGAACACTTTGATCTTTGCCATCAAACTGAGCCGCCCGGTGGAGCACTGGGCACCGCGTTTTTTTTGGGGGGGAGATACGGAGAACGTGGTGATGTCAAACAGGTGTAACATTTTTTTTGCCAGCTGAAAATTGGGTAACATGTTTTTTGGAGTGTTGGGTCAATAGTCAACATATAAGTTTTAGTTCGTGCTTTTAAGATTTCAACCAGCCTTAAAATTGTAAAGATCTAAACCATGATTACAGATGTTGAGCAATGAACATGAGCATTGAAGCATGCTGCACGGAATTTTAATGGGGGATGAAACGGCCAACATGGGCTGAACACTGAAGCATCAGCATCCATCAGCGGATCATGTAGGACACAGCCAAGATTTCTGGAAACATAGCGATTGTTAAGGAACTGCATATGGATGTGGGTCAAAATGGAAGACCTAGGGAACCACAGATGTTAGTCTAGTTTAGTATTAACCATCCATAATTTTGGGGTACCTAATTTTGACCCATACCCATATAACCTGCCAAGAATATTAATGTAACATGCCATACCAGTGTTCGTGGCACATTGCCCGAACCATTGTTAGGTGGCATTGCCATTGTTCCTTTCCATGCCGGAAGTTCAAACTTGACAGTTGAATTAGAAATGCTACTGGAATGGTTTGATGCTGAATATGACTAGTAGTTGTCATATTTCACTCACTGTTGGGCAAATTGGAGACTTCCTCACCATCTATCTTGAGCGTCTACTTGGATCAGATTTCCAGACATTTTGCCTCTGTCTGTTGCAAAAAACAAAACAGCTTAAAGCTCAACCCAAGCTGGTCGATCTCGGCAGGGAAACCAGCCACAGTGTTCACCTGGTTTGAGACGCAAGGCGTCTCAAGCAGAATTGGAGTTTTCAGCACCAAACTGGAAATGTTCCATGTTTCGGGTCCAACCAGTCTTTTGTTCCTAACAGATACAATATAGCCACGTGTGTATCTTTGTATGTATGTATGTAATGTTATGTTATGTTATGTTATGTTATGTTGTGTTATGTAATGTATGTAATGTATGTAATGTATGTAATGTATGTAATGTATGTAATGTATGTAATGTAATGTAATGTAATGTAATGTAATGTAATGTTATGTATGTATGTAATGTATGTATGTAATGTATGTATGTATGTAATGTAATGTAATGTAATGTAATGTAATGTAAGTAATGTATGTAATGTTAAGGTAATGTAATGTAATGTAATGTTAATGTAATGCT